>JAQIWI010000698.1:0-24394 GCA_034698825.1 Deuterosminthurus bicinctus | reverse complement strand
AAACCCACCGCAAGAGTTGATTGGTGCCGCCGAATACCTTTCGCCGAGGTTTCTGAGGTTTGTTCTTCATATGGAACGGATGAAGTACCAAGCAGCAGTCAATGTCGATAGTCGATTTCGGCGTAAGTAACCAAAATTAGAGCTACGAGTTTTGCGTTTTGCTGGAAACATCTAATGTTTTTTATAGTTTTAGATGAGCCAGAATCTGCATTATCTTCTTTGGATGAACTGAGAATGCGTATTCAAAGGTGCGTGATTTAATGTTTATAAATGTCACTGCCTTCCTGGTTGTGTTGCTTCAAATTTTGAAGTCGTGGTTTGATTAAACTATTTGCTGGTTAGAAAATCAACGCCATTTCAACCTGTACCTGTTGTGAATATGGAAGAAGAACTTGAAGGGGCCTGTCAAGAAGTACTAAACAAGACTATCTGATATAATGGACACGTACGCGGTGAAGCGAAGTAACCAAATCCATTTCAGTGGCTTAACAAATTATACGAGCTTGCTTAAAAATTCATGGGTGACTGGGCTTTCGATACCCTGCACTATAGTACATGAAATGTTTTCTGCTTCCAGTACCCAAGAGCTTTCTAAAGTTTACTCTGTTGATGTTTTTACTCTGAAATTCTACCTTAAAATGCTTAAGTTCAATTTTAAAAATACTGTGTGATATTCGTACGTAAGAAGTGTGTCCAGCAAACATCAGCACGGCAGTGGCGGATTTTGGGGGTGTGCATTTGTGTCAATTGCACCCCCCGAAAATATTTAGCAAGCACTAGGTAAAATGACCTTTCGAGTATTTTTTACTTTCTATCTAAATTTAAATTACTAACACAAATTATCGGCCAAAAATTAAATTATTCTTGCTTAATATGAGCTTTGCTAGAATCCAAAGCATTTCAGCCGTCACTTAATCATTTGACCCAGGGCGTGGGTCACTTTATGCTTTAGGGGCGCTAAAGCATAAAGTGTAACGTTGCGCATTGCTTCATTTCTGCGGAGCCTGGCGATTTTTCAGGATTTAAAACCGCCCGGCGTGTGCGTGTGATATTCATTTAGTTAAATACGTGGGGCATTGTCCACTGTGTCTGAGCTCGTTTCGGCTTCCCCACAACGATTTGAAAAACAAGCAAATTGTAGTCAGCTAATTTGCGACAAAATTAAAAGAAGAGAATTTGCCAATTTAACCCCAATTGCTGCTGCATAAAAACGTACAACGTGCATTCATTATTTAATCGGTTGAAGCAAGGCCATTGAACAAGTTCAAATAACAATTAAAGCATTGCAGCGGGTTGAGAGGAATAGAATGGCGGAATTTCGAGTTATCTGTGAGAAGCACAACATGCTTGCTGATTCCACTGGTGTCAATTTGACTGTCCTTGTGTGACGAAGCATCAACTCTATCACCATGAAACAATGCGAGCTCCCCAGAAGAGTATTACTTGGAGGCAGCAAGGCTATTCTATAAGCCTTGGGAGGCAGTTGCAATGTGAACTCCTGGATCGTTAAGTTGTTGATCTATCGATTTTCGGCACAAGCGAGAGACCCGTTTGCACTACTGCAGGGGCTTCTTCCACCTAGAATCTTCAGATGAAAATATTTTTGTTTAAACTAAATTCTGCTAAAATGATCTCATTTTGGTGTCGTTTAACGATCTTCCAGCTGAGTAAGCACCCTGAAAATTTTAGTAAAACGGTCAATTGGTAGATTATTAAAGTTTTTTGTTTTAATTTTATTAGTATTCAGCGTTTTTTCTTAGAATCCACCGTCATCAGCACCGGAGGCACTTCAAGGATGTGTTAATGTTTTACGCCAAATACTTACAAGTTGCTGCAAACACTCATTACGCTCCAAGTTACGACTCGTTGAGTTTAGCGAAGCTTTTTAGCCTTGAAGGAATGAAGACAGTAAGTCGATCAACAATACTTGAACTTTGATTTAAAGAAGCAGCTTTGATGCGCATTCACAAGAGTACACTTAATGGCGAGATGGCCATTAGAGATTAAATTTGTGAAGGCAAAGCTGTGTAGGTTTAAGGTCCTCTGTCTGTAGAAACCGTGTAAATAAAAGCATCAAATAAAAATTTCACTCAAATTTTCTCTTTGCACTCCCCGAAACTAAAACCAAATCCGCCGCTGAGTACATGCACGTAAGCTTCTATTGGGACCTTGAAAATTAAGTACTGCGTATTAGCGTATTTGTAGCATTTCTGTACAATGTTGACTGGCTTCACTGACATAGAAAAAGTTCCAACTGGAATACAAGGCATGTCTGGGAGTACAATTCGCAGAGCTTAAATTGACCATTAACAGTTTTTACTTGTCTATGAAAATACCAGGGTGTTAAGCTAGTTTACTACCACAACCACACACCATTTCATGAAATTATGAGTTTTGATGAAGTTGATCAATAGAATTAAGGGATACAGGATACAGCCTCATAACAGAAAAGGAACCAGACATGTTTTGGAAATCATCCTCGCTTTCAGGTCGTTGAAGGAAAAAATTATCACTCTAGTTTGAATCCTTTACTTCCAAGTTTCTTGAATCAAATGAACTCCTGGACATTGAAAATTTTAAAATGGATTTTGTCAGAACTATTAAAGGACACGGTGATTTTTAAATTCAAACACCCAAGACATGTCGGC
The DNA here is from genome assembly GCA_034698825.1 of Deuterosminthurus bicinctus. Lineage (NCBI taxonomy): Eukaryota > Metazoa > Arthropoda > Collembola > Symphypleona > Bourletiellidae > Deuterosminthurus > Deuterosminthurus bicinctus. Next base: position 21,746 of record JAQIWI010000698.1, on the reverse strand, counting down.
CTTATTGTCGTGAATCCTCATTTCGTAATTGCTGCTACTATGATCATTGTGGCTTGTTTGTACTGGAAAGTTTTATTATTGATAATCTGAAATTACGGCCGTCGCAAGAAATCTTTGAAAGCAAATAAACGTCAAAAAATACGAAATTAGAAACAGTCTCACTACTCTCTTCGGGATATATCGCTCACCATGATTTTGATCCAGTGGAAGCATCTGGGTCATCGTCGCCTGAAATACACCTCTCAGATTTGCTAAGTGGCGTCATACCAAAATTTGGGCAAATGGTTCGTCCCATGGGCACAAACACTGGCGCCGGAACGACCAAAGTCATGGGCGGCACTGAATATCTTTTTTTTTAATTTAAATTGTTATTAAATTTGAGCTTTGTCGAGTATTGAGTAAATAACGACAACACAGCCATAACCATAACATTCCATCGCAAGTTTATCCCAAGTAATTACGTAGCCACTCAAACTTCATGCAGGCTTCATATAAAAACATCCAGCCAGCAATGATAATTCCTAGTAGAAGCTGGAAAAAACCAATCACAAGGTTATCCAATCCCAACTTGTTCAAGCCAGTCCGCTTTCTTGAATGTATCAGATTCTTTAATCTGACATAAATGTCTCCATCCTTAGCTTGTTGCAGCCACTTCCTCCCTTCCTTTCGCCGAATTTCGCTCGCTTCACTCTTCCACTTCTGAGTGTGGCCAGTGTCTCGAAAATACCCAGCAATGCTCGACAAGCTAGCAGAATACTTGGAATGTTTAGTAAAGGCCAACGTTACAGCCGAAGGCAATGGCGTGTCTCGTGAAGTTACGTAAGGCCAAAATCCAGCACCAAGCGTTAGATTCTTGGCTGTATGTACTCGACTTATATGATCCCATATAATACAAGCACTTTTTGGGTCGAATGCTGCAGTCGACAAGCATGCCACTACGTTCTTCTCTCGGTCAAACCGATTTCTAATTCGAGCATAGACCGGATTTTGCGTACGGTTAAAGAATCTGCTCTCTGCTGCTTTAATAAAATGTAGCTTGATCCTGTAGTCATGACGGTGCGACAGTTCACGGAACGTTCTCGGAATAATTTCCTCCTTTGGAAATGTGACATAAGCGAGAAAGTCCATCTTGTAGTAAATGAGCAACACAAGAGCTGTGAATCCCCAAAGAAGTGCAAGTGATCGAATTTCAAGTTCCTTTGGTAAACGTTCCGCCTGTTTTTGCAGTAATGGACTAATTGTTAGATCAACGGCTCTATACGTCCACTCATCCATTTCGTGCTGTTTAAGTCGAAAAAAGTTGTAGAATAATAAAACAAGACAAATGCAAACTGCAGTGAGTAAAAGCCAAACTTGGGGCCTGAAAATAAAGAGAACTGCAGCCCATTCGACTTTTCTTGTCGGAAGTGAAGTGACAAAATATACACGAGCTACATCTACACAGCTGGAGAAATCCAGATATGCATTCCTGTCAAATGTCTGGACAACACCAACTAAAACTTCCATCTCGCCCCTCACCACTTGCCCAATCGGACCGGTCCACGTTTTGTTCGGCAGTTGAATGAAGCCTTTAAATGGCGGATGTTCTACTTGTAGGGTAAAATTGTAGTGCTTTGCTGATTCAGACAAAATGTTATACATGTAGCCTCCCACGGGCTTTCCATTACTGGACAAGATAATGTATGGCTCGACCACGGTCACAGTTATTTTTATCCTTTGACCTCCTAGGTCATCTCGGAGGAGCCTCCTTTGTAGTTTATTGCTGAGTCTTTCGAATTTATGACCTTCAAACCAGTTAGTAGTCAGAATCAATGAATACTTGAACTGCTGGAATAGGCCCGCACTCACAATGTCAGTTTGCAAAGCTTCGCGTCCAACGATGAATACAAACTGGTCCCAGTTGACTCTGTGGTGAATTTTAAAGTAATTTGAAAGGTTGAACTCAACTTTTTCTAACTGGTCCAAGTTTGAAATGTTATGAAGGTTCACAAAGACTTTTTTACAGCTGCATGTAAAACGTTTATAGTTAGCAGGGAGTCCAATGGTTGTCTCAAAGTTTAGTTCTTTCAAATCATAGCTCCTGTTGAAATGATGATATTGAATAGGCAGTATTGAATTGGACGATGTGATGGAGACGGAGACTTGTACGTTGTTATGACTGTTAACTTGCAGGTAAAACGGGCTGCAGGTTAATTCTGCAATTGAACTTTCATTTTTGCTAGTGAAAGCACAGAGCAAAAGTGCAACAATAATGGCTGAGAGGCTTGAACGTAGCATATTGTTGTGTGGAGTAGCTACCAAAAATCCTTGACTAGAAATGTTTCCGAGTGATATAGGGATTTTGAAGACCAATCATTTGTAGATGTTTGCTTGGCTAATAGATGTGATTAAATTAAACAAACATCAGTAGTAGTTATCTATCTATTACCAATTAATTAAGAATAGACAAGGGCACAATAGGCTGGAGTCCTGCCTACAATTTACATAGGAGAGCTGGGCGAGTTAACTGATAATTTTCGAATGGCTTACATGAGTTAATGTTACTGCCAACAATATAAATGGATGACAGTTGAGTTGACGTACTTGCTGCAAGCTCCGTACAGAGAATTACGTGCAAACAGCTCGGTTAATTTACCTTTAAATATTAAAATGTATTGTCATTCATTATCATTAAGCAAACATTATTACAAAGATAAGTGAAGTTCACGTACAGAATGAAGACATGAGCCACCATGATTACTTCTAATTCTAACTCGACAAGCTGGGCCTTTCTTAACGCGGTATCGTTTGATGAGTCTCACTGAACCTAACTTTAGTATGTCATATGAAACCAAGGACGTTCTATATCGTGGCGCCATAATGGCGCGGCGTGATTGAAGAAACATTCCCAGCAATATTGCCAAGTATGCTGCTGTCTCAATACATCATGAATGATCATTGAGATGACATAAGCTGTGTTCTTGAGAGCAATAATTTAACGTTAAGCCAATGGTTAGTAGTGATATAACCACCCATTATGGAGTGAATTTTATTTCAGGTGGAAACAGGATGGAAATTGAACACGATTGCAGCAGTTTGCAATTGAAGAGAATTGAATTATTAGATTGACTTTGATTCTAAAGATTTCTATCGGTCGCTGAAAGCATGATTGAATCCCGATCCATTAAACTGTCCGCAGGTTATAGCCAGTTTTTCTTCGTCTTCTTCCGGGTGTAGTTGCCTCATCCGCTAGATGTCCCGCAAAACCTTCTATTTCATCGGTTGTAGCTGCAATAAGTACAGTAAACTTCCTTGAAAACTCTGGACATTATGATTAAATTCAATTGCCACTAATGTGGTGCTAATTGTCTCACTTACTTCCACCAAACATTATAGCCTGACCGAAAAACTGCTGAGAACCTGGAAACCATAAACACATCAACTAACTCTGAATTACCGCAAATTATTTACTTTGCACACTTGAAATGTCCATTACTAACCCTTAAACGTTTTGTCCGATGTAACTACAAAGAAAAACAGACAAGAATGATCCGTCATGTACTTGTAGAATTTAGTAATATTGCGATAGATTATATATCAAATTAGCATGCATTATGGCACTTACATCTCTCAAATCCCTCGGCTGCATCTACAAAGCAAAGGTTATGGAAATGAATTAATTATGTTTCGTATTCAAAATCAAGCTACAAATCAAGTTGAAATTAGCATGAGCACACACAGGCACGCACACTCTCTCTCTCTTACTCACCTGTTTCGTGCGATATATAAGTCATGGCATAACCAGCAACATTTCCTGCATCTACCGGAGCCCGAGCATATCTTGGTCTACTACCAGCAGCAGCCGCCATCGTACCCGCTTCTTCTCCTCGTCCTGGCTGCCTAAAATGCCCTGGAAAATCCCATAAAAATATCCGCCTTAACTTCAGCAATCACATAGCCAACTTGGCCTCAATTTTTCCCTCAAAAATTGAGTAAAGAATGTGTTCAACTTACCGTGAGTGAGAGTTGGCTGAGGTCTCATGTGAGCCGTATGGACAAGGACATGTTGATGACGTCTCGCAGGCCCCGGATGTCCAACAGGACCACGCGCTCCATCCGCATCCTGCAGAGTTAGCAACATGTACAAAAGAACAGTAGCAACGGCCACAGTAGCACACTTCATCTTGGCTGTGACAACAACAGACTCTGAATTTCTTGGGATGTGACTTTCTCGGCTTGAGAAGAATGACAAACTGGCCAATAAGTTGTAAGCAAGTGTCCTGTTCAATGCTGCCTCAGCATCATTCTTGCTTTGATTATTTTTATAGTAATCCTCATTTCCCTACAGATAACAAGAAAAGTCGTGCATTCAGTGTAGCCATCCCTCAACTTTTTAACTTTGTAATCTTTAGTGCATAATACATGCCGTATCTCACGCTCCAGTCTTGTCTTTTCAAGTGTTCAATGTGTGAATAACCTTAAGGGCTCTCTTGTTTAACATGCAAAGGAACTATGTAAATGTGAACTTATATGCATGGACCTTATGTGCGAGCTGATAGTATGAAGTTGCAGTCATCAGTCATTGTGAAAACCGACACACAATTCTGTATCCATATCCAGTTGGGCTTCTTGCACTGACGTGGCTATTAAATTTGAATAGACTACAGTTGGCATAGTAATTCCTGTAAGCCTTATTGCAGTCCATTCAAAACAGGCTATACTGAGGAGGACTTGAGCTATAGTTCCAATGTTGTGGGGCCATGGGAAGGGAGCTACAAAGAGTACAGAAGTCATCATCATTACAAGCCCGTTGTGGGCAAGTTGCTTCTGGTCTTAATACTTATTTATTGCATTGTTCCATGACGCAGCAGCATTAAAATTTAAAGATATTTCAAGAAAAATCGTTTTTTTCTGGAAGAAATCAGCCGAACTGTCTTCAAGGGTCATAATATCACCGTAATTACTGGAATGGACATAATTTATGCTACACTTTGTTCAGCTAAAGCCAACCGAAATCATTGCTTGGTTATATAAAGCGTCATCAAAGCGCATAATGTATCAAATGTATCTAATATAACAAGTTCAAATAGCTCGCACAAAGACATTACAACTGGTTCATTCAAACCTGCACAACAAGTTCCACCCGACCACACACAACATCAAACTGAGAAAAGTGGCGTTATGTTCAGGATTATTTTTACACGGTCTTTTCGATTACAGCACGACTAGTGCGTGCTGAGTAAGGAAGTTAAAATCACGCTCATGGCATTTATAAACAATTAACAGAGGTGTGGCCCGGACAACCTACCAAACCGACAGCATTTATAGCTTGAAAAAGGAGATGAAGGAGAATGTTACACAGGAAGAAGAATAGACTGAGGGCCATAGTTAGTATAAGTGCAACTGGAGATCATTAGTTTTGAAATGATTTTGGGGTCACTTTAACTACTTGCTGTTACAATACTAGTATTTCCATACACCTGCACACTGATTTGAGAATATACTCTGTTTAAAATATTCAAGTGGCGTCATAATTCAGCAATGTTCATAAACAAGCAAGCCATTGTCACACATCTCGCTTTCCTCTTCCACTGAGGTTAACGAAATTCAGGAACTACCAAGGCTGTCAAAGTAGAAAAAAAATGGTTACTAGACTTGGTTCTGTGTATGTATGGACGAGTCAATCTTCCGGCCAAGGTATACCAAAGTCAGATGCAAACGCTATTTGAGTTCCGACATGCTCTGATGACGTTTGGTTTCTGCAGGAACTATCAGTGCAATTAGTGGTGTGTTTTTATAATGAAGAAGCAAAATTTTCCTATGGGAAATGGGTGCAAAAATTAATTTGTTTTGTGTATAAATTTTTATTTCATTAAATGTTTCCGATTAAATCAACTTAAACATTCTGACCTCATCTTAAGCTACTTTCATGACATCTAACCTATTAATTCTACTGTCCACACGTGGACTCAAAATGAAATAACTGTCAATCCAGCGGGTCCGGCTATTTGCAAGTTGGGTTTCTCAACTTGTAATGTGCAAAATTATTGCGTGACTGTTTCCTGCTTCACATTAAGATAATTGACAAGCTTGGCTCTTGTACAAATAACACTGCATTGTATATTACGGCAAATCCTGAGTTAAAATGTGACCGGTGGAACTAAAGATCTGTTTAAAGTTTACAAGCAAAAATACTGTCAGAGCTGAAGATGCGGCTTCGCCAAATGACCGCAGGGTACAGGTACTTAGAATGGAGATGGATGCGCATTTCCGCTAACCGTTTGGTGTTATTTGATGTAGACATTAATACCCATGAATATCCCTAGCCAACACACTTCAAAAATAAGCTCGTTGCAGGTTGTCCCAAAACATGTTTGGCTTTTATTTTTTAGTTACGGCGCATTAAATGGGTTAACAATGATTACAGTTTACATATCTTACAATCAGGCCAAGCTGAGAAGTTCAGATAAAGCTGCTACAGTCACTGCTGGAGTACAAGAATTTCCAAATAGTTTGCTTTGCTGCTAACTCCCGAGCTAGTTCAGGACAGCCAATTTCTGCGCCAATTGTTAAGCGATTTGAATGTAGGTCCATTACGTTTACCCAATGACTGAAAATTGTGGAGAAGGAACATCAAAGTTGCTGAAAAAATGCTATTTTTGCTTTCTCTACAAGCAGGGTTACTATTGGCAACATCCTAAATGTTTTAGGTACTCAATCCAATGCGGGAAAATCTCTTAACAGCGGGATGACAGCGTTAAATCTCGTTACTCCTCTCGAGAGGAGTAACGAGCTGATTTCCGTACTAATTACCGGTTATTTTGGGCTGTAAATTAGTTTTTCACAATAGAATGCACGCAAGTGGATCCTTTGCTAGTAATAATTTTGATATTTTTCACTGTATCAATATTTGTTCAGGCAGCCATAAGGGCCACATAATAGTTGTTCCCTGTCACTCAACTAAATGATCCCACCCAGCCCCCATTTATGTCCCAGTAATAGAAAGAATCAAGTTTATAGTGTCTAATATCTCTTCTAGGTTGGTTTTTGTGTGGTTTTTGTGGGTATTTATGAAAAAAACTCCACAGAACCAAATGGTTCCTAAACTTTTTGGGCGTCAAAAACCGACATGCCTTCAGTTTGAAGGCTGCTGTTTCGGCGGGAGGCGGAATTCCGCCAAGAAGTTGATACCACCAGAGAGCCCAATAACTGGGCTACCTATGGTGAAAATTTCCGGACCATCAAGCTTCACTGGCAGGACCAGGGTGGAGCAACTGCTAAGCCGCACCGTGCGTTGCCTAAACTTCCTTGAGCTACTGTATCTCCGGACTCCGGACCGGACACCCTGTATCATGGCGCAGGTTGATTGAAGAAACATTCCCTGCAATATTGCTGAGAGTATGTTGCTGTGTCAATACATCATGATATATAATTTCAAGGACGAAGCCCAAATTACTGTGTTGTGATGGCCCTAATGTCAAAACTCCACAACAAAGCAATAAAAAATTGTATTTTACTACACAATGCTTTGCTAAATCTGGATAATTTCGTTGTTGATATTCAGGAATCACGACAGTCATAAAAAGGACTTGAAAATTGAATCAATGCCACCGAGTGAGGCAAAAGCATCCAACCCACTGCTGCAATTTAAATACCAACTCGATTCTTTTCCTATCTATTCTTTCCTCAACTATGTCAAATTTTTACCATTTCTACATTTTGAGTCTCACATTCATTTCAATTCACTTCCAAGCAGCATTGGCTATAAATCTGAGTCGTGACACACTTCATACAATCAATAGCAATCAAGTCTATGAAAAAGGCTATCAAGTAACCAAATCTATCGGCAAAGAGCCAGGTCAATACAGTGGCTCATCTTCAATTGGTTTGGCTCGTCTCGCTCGAGATGAAATTAAAATCTACGAGATCCTTTCAGATGAAAAAAAGTGCACTAGCATATCCCACGACAATACATTTTCACAAATGTAAGTTTTACCGGCAAAACCTGTGATTTATTTGAGTAAGTATGACTTTTATTAATTCTTATTTGTCATCAATCCTTTTTTATTCAAGTATTCAAGAATATTTGGAAGATTTCGGGGCAACCTCGGGTGCTTTGTTACAAAACCAAAGGCACAACGATGTTGACTACAAAGTCACTGCAATCGCTGGAGATCTCATTGCAGCATACCGAATGGTCCGTCGTTTTCGAAATAACATTCAACAGGGTCTATTCAGGGCTTTGTCAAGAGTCAATACATCCTCGTTTTGCAGTACTTAAACACATTAAAGTTTAAAAAAAATACAATTTAAATCATGAAAGCATTTTAGGACCGCACTTTCTTGAAATTCTTGAGAGTTTACCACTTAATGGTACAAAGGGACCATTCAGGAGAGACTTTCACATGGTTATGTTCGCAATCATTTTTACTCAATTGCAACTTGGCTGGAAGCCTGTTGATGTAAGTGAGCATTCATTTGTCATTCAAAGTTTATATGCAACTTTAAAAAGTTACCGTCTTGTGCAAAGATTTCGCAAGGGCAAATTAAAGGAATGGAGCTTGGAACTTCACTAAAGGCTGTCCATTGTGTTGAACTCGGAGTGCACGCAGTAGCCTCCAGGATCTTTCCTGTTGGAATCGAGTGGCTTGAGCTTGCAGTAGCCAAAATACAAACTGGAGATAAAACTGTCGATTTTAATTTTGCATTGAGCTTACTACATAAGTCGGTTGCAGAGGTTCCGGAGTTTTAGTCAACTTTTGACCGTTTTTAATGGAAAAGCAAGTTAAGTTTTTTGGTTTATTCAGCATGACAAAAACTGGCAACAGGAAACTCCTTGGGACTCACAGCAAGTCTTCTATAAGGCTCGTTGCAGCGACACGAATGACAACCGAGCAAGAGAATGGCCAAGTCAATTTAATGCCGATGGTCGGTTCTTTGACGACGAACAGTTAAGTGACACTTCGTGGGATGTTTGCTCCGGAAAAATACGGCAGGTTGATTCCAGAATGAATTCAGAATGTCACACACAAACAACTTCAACTTTGGCGTGGTATGTTTAGACAGAAGCTGAAAAGTCTGAACTATTTTGCTGGCACGAGACCCAGATTCACCCAACATGGAAACTTGGACCTTTGAAAGCCGAACTTCTGGCATTGCATCCATTCGAAGTATTACAATTCCGTGGTCAGTGATATTCCCTCCACGGCAAGGCCTCCTGACCTTAAGGCCTCCGCGTTATCCCCTCCGTCCGATTTCTCCTCCGCCAACATTCCCTCCATGTTTAACCCCTCCGTTAGCAAGTCCATCGTAGTATGCATAAAAGTTTTAATTAAGTGCGGAACCTTTGGGTGACAATGATAAAATCTCAATGAGAACCGTTTGCGCGGGTCAAGATTGGAGGCGCGAATAGAATTGGAAGCGGAGAAGTGGACTTTTGTTCAGATCATTTCGAAGTTCTGTGCTGAAAGATTAATAAGTTAATGTATACATTTAAGTTTTTCCTTGCCTCACCGTAAACAGTATTTTGAAAACTAATAGACACAGAAGTTTTTGTTACTGCATCTAGCATTAGCTGTAGAGAAAATAATTTCAACTCTCCCAGAAGCCATGAAATAAAATCTTGGCAACTACACTTGACAAACTTTAAAACATCTGCGAGAGAACGAGGAAACCCAACAAACGTCGTTAAAACGATTGGCATGAGTTTTAGTGTCTTGTGGAGGAAAACACTTCGGCTGTACTTCACCTGTTTTCAAATGCAAGCCTGAATCTTACATTTTTCAGTCAGAAACAAATTGCTTTTTTGAACTTAATGCAAACTTAATTTCGAATTCAATTCCTTTAAAAAAGAAAGTGACTTCTTTTTTCCTCTTGAGGAGCGTTTTGAGGAAGCGGGTCTCAAGGTCCACGCCAGCTATTCACCAGCGCCCATGAATTCATCGGAACGTCTTTAAATTTTAAACTTCCACCGCAGGGACTTTGAATGAGCTTCAAGAAGACAGTTAAGATTTTGGCAACGAGTTCAACGAATTCTCCGAGGTATTGGATGTCAAACGGTACCTTAAAATTGTTCAGGAGGGCGACTTTACGGTCTTACTCCGTCCAGGACCTCACAATTGCTCAGAATGGGAATGGGAAATTCGGTGGGCTTCTTAAGGCAAGATACGAAACTTGCCAATTGTTTCTGTCATAATTGCATGAAAGAGTGATAGTGATGTGATGACAAGTAAATGTTTTATTTATGTAGCTGGCTCCAGCAGGGTCCTGGCATGAAAATGCGACAGAATTATCAGCCGTCTTGGGACCGTGTTGACAAATAACTTCAGACAGCTCTTGACGCCACTTGTTGAGCTTCGAGGTGGTCCGGCACATGGACTGCTGGTCAATAATACAAAGAAGCCGCTGGCCTTGTTTGTACTGTGAAAAACTTACTCTGCAAAGAATGTAAATTTCTTGTGTGACTCGGCAGATTGAAAATGAGTACGCAAGCAAGGACCACACACAACTAGAGTTGAGGTTACTACATTTTTATATTGAAATGAGTGTGGGATTGCTTTCAATTTCAATAAGAATTTTTGTCGTCTGTTTCCACAGCATTCGGTGATGTTTTGGAGTTGATTATGTGGAACAAGTGCAATGGCGGTGTAAACTTTTACGTGTTCCACAGAGGTACGAACTTTGGCTTCATGGCTGGAGCGAACGCAAGTGGCACTGCACCAAAAATCTATCCTGACGTCACAAGTTATGGTGATAACAACTGACACTGAAACATTCCAGCTCCTGTTCAATTTTAATGGCTAATTCTAAACTCAATTTAAAACTTGTCTTGAAGATAAGGATGCTCCGCTATCCAAAGCCGGTGACTACACGGCAAAATACTACAGAGCTACGGAGATCAATGACAAAAATTAAAACCCCAAGGTTTGCCCGACCTCTTGTGCCCACCCGGCCTGCAAAGAAGGCCTACCCTTCCATGTAACCAACTCGTTATATTGCCTATGAAGATTTCCTGCGACAAGCACATGGATTAGATCTGGTGGATTCCACCGCCATGGAAGATTTACCGTTGAATGCAGGCAGTGGACAGAGCTATGGCTGCACAGAAAGAAGATTCCAGCTCAAAGTGAAGCTTTTTGACTGTGAGTATGCCTGGAATCTAAATCTAAAGTACTATCAAACTCAATGAGACGCTGAATTTTCCATTATGGAGTAGTCAAAAATTTTGCATGTTATTATTGATGGTGAAACTTAAGAATATTCGATTGAAAACTTTCCTGGCCAGGGTAGATACTAGATCAGTAGGTGATACGGCCGTAGCTATACGAATTCATTCAATGAATTTAATTTATTTTCAGTGTTAGGAGCGTGACCTCGAAAGGAATCGGAGATACGTGGCAAAACGTTGATCTTCTCTTTGAAAACTTTGCTCGCGTTAACTTTGACCACGCTCAAGATTTCCTACAGAGAAAAGGACTGCCTGAAGGGAACATCACTTTGGATGAAAGCCGCCTCCAAGGCTTTGACGTTAATCCACTTGAGTTTAAGAAATCTTGGGTCAACAAGTAAGACTATAAATATTGCTAACATATTGTAACCAAAATTGCATTGAAATGTTAAATTAAATTTTGATTGTTTGTTGCTTTTTCAGTCTGACAGGATTCCAAGAACCTGATGACCTCAGTCAAGTCTCTGCATCTGCACCCTTGGCTGTCTCAAACTACATTCAATGCAATATGACCGAATAAGGCGACATTTTCCTTGACATGTCTGGATGGCAAACGGGCTTCTTGTACATCAACGGATTCAACTTGGGCCGCTACTGGAATGTTGGACGTCAAAGCACTCTTCACACATTCCTGGCCCTTACTGAAGCCGGGTAAATACACGTATTGCAATTTTAATACCAACGTATTCTCATACTGGCACAAGTTAACAAATTGCACATTGAAGGTATCAATGTTAGAGTTTCTCAATCCCGGTAGTGAGATCCGTTTCCTTTACACTCCCAACCTCGGAAGCATTCCAAAGAAATAAAGTCAATGATGATTTCTGCCGCTCATGAAGTCCGGAACTCAAGCAAAAATGAGCTTAAGTGAAAATGGAAGTGCAGTAAACTGCTTCGGGTGCATATTCGCAATTACCTCAATGCAAGGTTTCAATGCGATCGAGTTCGCTTGGACATCACAGGGTCCTTGAACAGCCACTTGCTTACAATTACGGCTCTTTTTTCCGGTTCTATTGCGGCTATTAATTGTTACATTATTCAAACTGTGGCGTAATGTTGGTTGGTTTTAGTTTTCAAATATATTATTAAAACAGTTGTCACACAAAGGAATTATTTAATTATTCATACCAAGAATGTGTTAAGCACATGCAAACAAATAAAGCTACTGACTGAGTTTAAAAGTATACGTTCAGTAAATGACAGGATGGAAGTACATGCTTAAATAAGTAATTATAATTATACGTAATTCGATGGATGAATCCAGATCAGAGCCCTTGAACAAATTTATGCAGGCAGCGCTGGATAGCCTCAAGGAACTTGAGATCATCTTGAAATGACTGGTGCTCACGTGCTTGCATAATTTTTCGCAATCTTGCGTCAATCTGTAGACTCTTCTTCTTCTTTCCATTTGCCTGACCATTTCTAATTTTCTCGCACTCACTCTGGGTGTGACGTTCTTCTCTCTGGAGCATACTGAGGCTTATATGCATAGGAGGCTTAGACTTTGGAAGCAGAGCATTAAATCGAAAATGCCATCCTTCTTTTCCGTTATTCGTACGTGGCAAATTTTCTTTGAATCGATCGTGAACACTCCAAAACTGCACCGGAAACATAACAGCGTCCCAGTCATCACCAACGTACGTTTCAAAGAAGTACCGGAATATGTTTCTGATAGGATCCGTGTGGTGGAATTGATTACGAAGCTGAGTAAATGCTTGAAAGACCTCTGCTTCCTTCAAGAATGCTAAAGCCCCCAAGCTTCTAATTGCCAGTCTGACTTTGTTGCCATCCTCGTTATCGCTGCTGTATCTGTTAAAACGGGAGATTTGAATTGTCAATAAATTGTCTCCTAGTTATTGACAACCTTAAGGTAAAATACGCTAGTACACAGATGGAGCTAGAGAGCCATGACCTCCAACAAAGCTTAGTTGCTTTTGAATTTACTCTTAAATTATGGCTGCTGTATGAAGAAGGAACATTCACGGTTCTGATTTCCAATCTATGACGCTTTGTTCATTGGCTTATACAACTGAAAGCATTTAACACAATTTCAGAGTTTGATACATTGGGCTACATTCAAGCGTGACATGACCTGCTATGCTTCACCTTACAAGTCTCTAGGGTAATTATAGTTTTTGACGTTACAAAGAACGACCATTGGTAAAATCAGTCAGCCTGTAAGAACTTGCCAAAGTCTTTGTAAGGTCTCAAGAAAAATTTTCGGTCAAATAAATTTTCGATTATTAAAATAAATTATCAAGTTGTACGTCATTTTGGGGCTTCTCAGTCTCTGAGGTCACGACATAATTAGGTCTAGAAGTGCAGGTTAAGTAAGTCAGCTAATGGCTGTCTAGCTCCAACTTTGTGGTCAGTTGAACTATAGATATTATTGGATTCTAAGGGTGGGAATGTTGTGGCAATTCACTGTAAATTGATGCTATAAAGCAAACTGACCTCTTGTGTACATCAGCTTCTGCCTGGACATGCTTGAATATATTCTGTGTTAAGTGAAATAAGCAGCCTTGCAAAGTAGAGGCCACAAACACAGATTGACAAGCCTGAATAGCTGCAAGCTCAAAATCACTGATGATGACCTTAGGCTCCTCAGTTACTTTGTTGCGAATGACATTAAACAGCTCTTCGTATATCTCTCTGGTCTTTCCGGGTAAGTAAGCATAGATAAACGGAAGAGAGGTCACGTTGTTGAAAACTCCGTGCACACTGTAGAGCTGTTTGAACTGCTTCGGGCAACTTTTAAAAGTTCCATCGATCAGCCATGTGTCACAAAAAGATAGGCACTGCAAAAACAATTGCTGTAAGTCAATGTGCTTAACATAAAAATAATTTTACGAAGAAAAAGTTACGTACATCCAGAGCCTCGTTGGTACCATAAATAATAATTCTATTAGGAGATGGACTGTTGTCATATAACAAGAACCGTTTTCCATCCAGAGTTTTTGTCAAGTCGTCAGGGATAGTAAGATCCAAAAGGTTATCACCCAAGCTGTAACTACCATATGTCTTATGACGGTAGTCGTTAATTACTCTCTTGAGATTGGAGGAAGGTCCTAGTGCCGCTGCAGAGATACCTGCCTCAACTGCCATATTTTCAACCGCCATCATGACCTCGTTCATTGGAGTAAACCGATTTTCTTTTACCATTGCCTTCCCTTTTGCCATTATTTTCCTGCGTTTAATCCTAAAATTCGAACAATTTGGGAGAATGGTTTAATTTTAAACAAATGCAAAAATGTTTTTGCTCGTACTCGTCAAAATCCGGTCCATGTGAATGACTGCCCTTTGAAATTGCTCCTCCTTGAAGCAAATGCAGCCTTGCTGAACACGCAACATTTTTAATGCACCGATAAGAGCTGCCTCCCACTATCTCACGGTTCCATTCGTATAAATGGCCACCAGAAGCAACTAAATCTCGTTTTCTGTTTCCAGGTATTTTCTCAACTTCAACCTGCCGTTCCATTCTTCAGTTTATATTCTCAGCTATTCAACAAAAGTGTGCGAAAACTTAGGAATAAATTTGTATCCTTCTTGAACGGTAGTGTCGATGGCACTGAAGCATGAAAAGTTTTATTCAGGAAAATGTGACGCTTTTCTCATTGTGAAGGAAATTAATTCGTCAATTTTTCATCATAAGTTTTGTAATCAACAGCTTTCATCATGCCGTTACCTATGGCAACGGAGGACGGCCCGTCGGAGGGAATAAAGTTTGGAGGGCTTCTGGACGGAGGGAATATATCTGGCGGAGTTAACGTCCGAGGGTTTACCCCGGAGGGGTTATCACGTAACTCCTACAATTCCACCACGTACTCCACGATCGTTTAGTACAAAGAATGAAAGAAGACTGTGAAGTAAACTTGTTCAGTCAAGAGTTTACCTTGTCACCAAAATATCGAATCTCTGAAGATAGTTACATTAATGACAAGACCATTTACAGATTAACTGAAAGAATCACCGGTTTAAAAACACTGGATTCGCTCCATGTTCCTGCGGTTTTGTATCCTCCAGGCGGCCACTTTAGATTGCATCTTGATAGGGTTAGAAATTGTATGGAATTTTAGCCTCGTTGCATAACGATCAAGGCATCTTTTACCAGTTTTTGTTTACTAGAACGGTGCAGAAATATTTGGGCAGCGCATAGCCACAACAATTTACTTTGTAATTCGTTTGATTTTAAAGCAAATTAATCGTACCGAAAACTAACAAGTTTTATTTTCAGCTTGACACACCGGATATTGGAGGTGAAACTGTGTTTCCCGCAGTAAAAGCCCTGGCGACGCCAATGAAAGGATCTGCTATTTTGTTTTATAATCTGTTGCAATCGTCAAAAATTAATGCCAACGCCAAGCACGGATCGTGTCCTCTTGTTCAGGGGCATAAATGGGGTAAGATTTTTTATGAAAATATGACTTGTTATGTGGTACAAGGGCTGCTGCTGATTGAATTGCAGTTGGGACCAACTGGATGAATTATGATAGCCAAACGCACCTTAAATGTGATCTCGATGAGAACTCCAGGATTGAGTATCTTGTAAATGGCAAGTCCAAGTACACATTCATTTAGATTTATTGCCTTATTTCTGACCTTCCTTTGTTTCTGGGGTTACCGTCTGCTGACATCAAGTTAAAAATAAAAGGCTGAAAAACTTTCCGTGGTCAGCATATTTATTTTTAGTTCAGGCTGTGAGTGAAAATGTTAGTAAAGGTTAAGGACCAGGAAAGGGTGAAAGGTAGAAACCTTGAGTTCATTAGCCATCACATGTGTTTCAAGACCACAGCACAGCTCCTGTGTCCTCTGTAAACCTTCCCAGTTCGAAGCCACAAAACCAAAATGGACCAGACATCAAGTCAATTTCATTGCATCACTAAGGTGAAATCGAGCAAATTAACTTTTATTTAATTAATAATAAATAACAATTTTAAATAATTGACTGGTTGGTCATTTGTACCGGCCTGTAGGATCAATCAAGGAGCTTCACGTACAATTATGACATTGCCAACTTTGCCCGCAGCTGGCAGAAATTAGAAGACAGGGAACTTCAGTTCGCGACTCTGAGCCACTCGTCTTCCAAGTTCACGATTCCTTTTCATAACAATTTGGAATTCAGCGGGTAAAGATTTCTAAAGAAGTTAAGCTGTGATCTTTGAGAACAATATTTTAATGTTGGGCCGACTCAAAGTTATGTCCGAATCCTTGCAGTTTGCTAGAAGTGACGGGAAGTGATGGGTATTTCATGGTCAGCAGCTCTGTTAGGCTTGTGCGTGACGGGGATAAAAATGTGCAGGATGGCCACAAGGCGACTATTGACTGCAAGCGCTTCATTGAAGTTTACGTTGTGGAAGATGTCGTTGGAGAATTTTGTGCAAAGGGTAATGGAAAAACATTGACCAAGAGTTGTACGTAATGTAAAAGTAATTCATGGAGCCAAACTGGGTTTTTTCAGGATCTTTTCAAAGCCAGTTTCTAAAAGGAAAGGAGAGCATTGTGAGTGTGAGATTCATGGCCAAAGATTTCTTAGCCAAAGTTGCCAACATGTTAAACTGGCACCTTCGTGTGGCCGTAACAATCGAGCTCACTTTGATCTCAAGTTCTCCGTGGAGGTCAACAAGAATGGTGTATCCAGTGAAGTCAATAGAGGCCCCATTTTTGGCTTCTTTGAGGTCCAAAGCTTTTGCTGATGTCGTGATTGAATGTGAGGGCCGAACGTTTGAAGCGCACAAGCTTGTTTTATCATGTAAGATATTTCCTAAATTAAACTAAAAGTACCAGCCACATTGTTCAATGAAAGTGTAAACTTAGAAATATTGTTGACTTTCAGGTGCCAGTTCGGTGTTCGCGAGGATGCTTGAAAGTTCAATGGTGGAAGCATCAACAAAGAAGATAAAAATTGATGACCTTGATGCTTCAACAATTGAGTTCATGCTCGACTTTATTTACACCAGGAAGTTCACTGCGCTGTCGGATGACGCGTTAGTTGATCAGCTCTACTGCGCGGAGAAATACGATCTGGACGACCTAAAGGATGCCACTTTGCTCCATATGGTGTCAACCGTTTCTGACTTGAACGTCGTCAAGTTTCTTAGTGCTGTAGGGCATTGCAATGTAGACGGGGAGTTTTTGGACACATTCGTCCAGCACTGTAAAAAGTAATGCCAATTTTTATACAAAAATTTCTGTAGACTTTTTGTAGTACAGTTGTAATGAATTTAATGCTTTGTTCCAGGAACTTTGAGTCTTTGTCGACTAGAGCAGAATTCAAGAACTATCTTACGGACAATTTTGACGAATTTTTTCGTGTCGACGGTGCACCAGCTTCTCAGCATGAGATAACCTGATGATAGAGTGTAATATAAAAGGGTTCAAAATCCACCTGAATTTCTACATATTTGTAAAGTATGTGCTTTATATTAAAGATACCCAGAGGGTTTACAGACGGCTTTTTGGAAGTAAAACCACCGCTTGAACTAAATGTTTGACCTTAGCTGTCTTTATCATTCATAATTCTGAATAAGTGAGCTTGAAGATGACAGTATGAGCGACTCAAGCGGCCTGCTGCGTTATTTTTATTGAAATTACAAATATGAAGAATAACTATTAGTATGCCTACTGAATTTAAATGCCACTACAGTAGACATAGACATGTAAAGCTTCAATGAACGTAGCTTGCATTCAGTTTTCAATGTAGTGATGGATTACAAAATTTTATCATAAACTTTGCGGGAGCATGAAATTCACCAATTGTGTATTTTTTTTTACTCATTATTACCAAGCCCCACTCTCTTATTGTTTGCTGTATTAAAAACGTGCTTACCAAGAATATTGTTGTCTCACAGTTGGAAAACATGCGAAGGCGAAATAGAGAGAGCGTGACGCCACTGACCCATTCCGTAGGTAATACGCAGATCTCACGCGCAGGCAGCACATTAGGAAACATATCCAGTTGCACATTTCATGGACAAACCAAGTTGGCTGCTGCGTCTTCAAGTTTAAAACTTGCTTACATTGTGACAATCATCATCTTCGCATACGTTCTCATATCCTTATCTTCGCAAAATATAACTCTGAGCATCTTTGCTGCTGTCACCTGTTTGAGCTGTAGCTCGTCTTGGTGGGCCACATGCTACTTTGCGAATCTTGTACCGAAGGAGACTCGAAGACTGCATCATGACATAGCATTATCTGCTAAATGCTTCTTCAAGACTGATGTATTCACATTTATGAGGTCGGTTTGTAAGGGGTACGTTCAAGATGGATGTTTTCACGAAATTGCGCAGGAGTCATTTCTCAACTTTGTTGACTTTGTTGTCTCTCAACTCGTTGCACTGCTGCTAATTTAATCTCGTGTATTATGCAAGAAACCCTTATAAATATGTACCAATACTTAAAATACCCCAATTAGCCCAAGTGTACTTAAAGTGGGGGTGAAGAAGCTCAACGCCACTTAGCGATTCTGCAGGTAATGAACAGACATACATCGTCATATAAACTGAACTCCACCACCGTTGAGAGGGACGATGCAATTGAACCTCATTAATAGTGGATTAAGTGTTAAGTTCAACAATATCGATACCCAGATTCTCAGTAAATTTAATTTAAAAGCCTGATTTGACCTGCGTATCTTGCCAATGAACAATGAAACTAAACAACTTAAACCTTGACATATAAATGGAACGTAGAACTAGCGCATTTCGCTTATAACACGAAGGTAACTGTAAGCATTCTTATAGAGCATCTTGGCCGTAAGCGGTCGACAGGGACTATATGCCAGGTTATCAAACTTTCCCATTAAATCTTGAATGAGAACAGTTGCAGAATCTGAGAGCAGGTTGAACTAAAAAAACGAATAAAACGAAATTGCCTCAATTACACGCTTCTCAATCAAGTTGAAAGTAGTCCATCCTGGTGTTACCTTGGAAAATCCATTGTAAATTTGAGGTAGAAAAGTTAGGTCGGGAAGATTGTTATAAAGCGTTCCACTGTTACCATGAACAATACGAACGCCTTCATAGTGCGCGGCACGGCAGAAACAATGATTAGCGCCGACCTCATCCGAGCAATCATATTGCGGGGAATTGGGATTCCCACAGTGACCCCAGTGAAAGTTGTACGTGCAGCTTAATGCTGCACCATTTTCTGACATTTAAGACAATCACATAAATGTATCAACATCACTCTCTGTAAATACAACAAAGAGACATTAAAGTTTACCTGGATGCGCAGCGAGGATAACATTAATGATGTCTTGGTCAGCTAGTTGAATTTGATCCCGGTAGAGTTTCATTGTGGCTGTCGCTTGTTCCGCAAATTTTTATTCGCGCAGGTGGGTTAAATTCATCAAAAGAACGCCTGCGTTTACTCCTAAAAATTATAATTGTAAATGGGAACGACGTGGATATTCAGTTTCATTTGATAAAGTTGTTACCCCGCTTTCCATAGAATGGAATATGAAGCCAAGGATCGTACCAGCCCTTCGCAAGCTCCTCATTATTCGACGCAGCTGCAATGGCTTCTTAGTTTCCCATACGACGGGAAAACTCAGTCCAAAACTCAGTCACGTTTCACAACAAATGTAGCAAAAAATCAATAATTAATTAGTAATTCAAATTTAAAAATTTAGGCAAACTGTCATTGAACTTACAGGAAAAAATAAACACTCTGTTGCGCACAGTCTGTACATTTCTTTCCAGTTCACTTGATCATTTTCAGGGTACTGAACAATGTGAAGCTCGTACGTAAAGTCTGTGCCAAATCGCTCTTGCATGGACCATTTCAGCACAAGAACCTTTTGTTTGCATTAAAACAGCCCAACGTCACTGATATAATTCATGAGTCCATGCGGAAATAAAATGAAGCACGAGCTTACATCTTGCGCCACATCAATGACGGTGTCAGTGTCGCAAAAAATAATTAAATGAAGCGCTGCATCTTGGTTGAAAATCAGCAAAGACTTTAACATGGCCTGTGCTTCGTTCCGCCGGGCACCACAGATTACTGTTGCAACTGTTATTCGTGGCTCTTCGTAGTCAATGTGACGCTTGGCTCGACTACGACGAATATAAAATTAGTTTAAGAAACATAGTTTTAGGTCGTAGCTTGAATTTTAAGTACCTGTGTGCTTCAGTTACAGTCCTGTTGATTTGGTTCATTTCTAAAGTCATTCGACGCTTGATTTTATCAATCCGGAAAGGGTCTTTGAATATTTCATTGTTGAACTTGCCCAAGAGCCTACAGACCCCAACCAAAAATAGCATCAACTTCTATAAAACGTGAAGGCATTTCAGAGAGAAGTGAACAATTTTCAGTAGATCTGCATACGGTTGAAAAGTTGCCCATTTTTCACCAGTGGAGTTGAAAATTCGCAAGCACTTCTTTAAGTCACTTTTGGCAAATTTTCCATTCATTGGCAAATTGATGCTCCTGCATACCTAGCTTTAGTTCGAATTCGCCACTCTTCAGCCCTGTAATTAATCAAACTCGTTTAAACATAAAACCTGTATCAACTGTGACCTCAAGTCTCACCATCGTCAAGTGCAATGAAATCAATACTTCCAAACAGAACAATCGGAAGGTAAAAGAAGACGATGACGAGGTACAAAGGTAAGCACACGCTGCTTGTAATTCATCGAACTTTGGTACGAAATTCAATGTTAATCACAAATCGATTAAAACTGACTTTGACTACGGACAACATTATAGTTTGGCTGCAATTTTTCAAATGAGCAAGTTTTTGGGGATAGTGATACTTGGTAATGAGTTTGCAAACTGCGTTTAATGGTTCAAGTTCAATGCTCTATTGATCCACAATTCAATTTTAAAGGTTCATTGGAATTTTGGAATGAGTGATCAGTGCAATCCATTCTTTGAGGCTTCATGTGGATCAACTTTTAAGTAGATTCTGCAGGTGTGCTAGAAATTATTTACATATTCTTTGTGAACAAAAAGAGAGCAGTGGGCTATTGAAATCGTGCTTAACCCATCTCAAATTGCAGTAAGACTGCAGGTCCCTTTGCCTTTCGCACGCAGCACTAGTGATGTTACGCCAGCTTGATTCATACGATCAATACGATGCGGTCCTGCGATTTCCCAAGATTCCCGACGAACTACAACTGAACTAATACCATGCCTGTACCATTTCCCATAGAATGGCTTAGTGGCGTTATGCTGTCTCAAATGTGTCCTTGCTTCCTTGTAGTCTAGCTGTAAGACCAATTTAGGATTTTTTTCAGACAACAACCCGACAGACAACCATAAATTATTTATTCAAAAATAAAATTCTCCTTGTCAAGAGCCTTTCGTTAAACCAATTTGACCAACTGGTAAATAACTTAAAAAATCAAATTCAAGTAAGCTAAAACTACAACTTTTAACTATAAGTCTTAACATCAAAATCGGTTGTTGAATTTAAGTTCAAAACTTTTCTGATTTGTATTTGTATTTGATTTATTTTTAATTATCCTCAGAGCTTGGCTCTGATTTTCAGGAAAGGACAATTCTAAATTAACCTAACAGTAATGACTTAAATGTA
>JAQIWI010000697.1:0-24399 GCA_034698825.1 Deuterosminthurus bicinctus | reverse complement strand
TCGTCCTCATCCTCGCTGTCCCCTTCACTCGTAAAAGGTTTGTTGCATAAGTAGCACTCGGTACTCGTCAAGTGACGACTCAGCTCATCTGCTGTGGGCTGGAGTATATTATTGGTGGCACGAATGTAATTCAAATGTTCTTCTGCAATGGAAAACAGTCTCTCTATACAGTGCTGCCCAGGATCTGGTCCATCATAATATTCCGCATGTTGAATGAACTGTCCATTTGTGTCCGTGCCCACTGACACAAGAGAGTAACTCACGGGTACATACTCTGCCTTGACTGTTGTAGACTTTCCTTTCTTGCTTTCCTCTTCTGGAACCGCAGAGTATGCAGTTTCAAAGTCTATGTATGTTATAAGGGGGAATCTCAGTATCATTTCCGGACGTGCAAATTTAAGTCTCTCATCCTTTTTAGGGAATTCCTCCATCACTACACTATCTGAAGTATTCCCAGTGCAAGATTTTCTATGAAATTCCATCCTTTGCTCGGTTGGAAAATTCCTCCAGCACTTCATACAAAAATACATTTTGACCTTCTTCTTAAATCCAAGAAACTTGTTTGTATCTTTAATCAATACATAGTGATAGTTCGTTTTCTTCCGATTCTTCTTCCAAATCAAGAAAAGATTCACAGTTTTTGGGTAGGATGAGTCTCCACGTTTCATGAGGACAATGTCATTATGGACTTCAGTATGTGTAAATACATTCACACACAACTTATTCACGCGTTCAAATGCACTTATCCCTTGATACACATCTACCTCTGGGTCCACACTGGAAAAGTCTAGTCTACACATGTATTTTTGCCAGGTTTGCCAATACTCAAGATTCTGGTTAGACACTCCCTTTTCTTCATTCCTTTTGATTTGTTCTTCTCTGAAAACACTTGCTAAAACACTGTATCTGAAGCAAAACCTATCATCATTTTTGAAGTTTGTAAATCCTTTCTTAGCAAAGGGCATCTCAATGTACCCTCTTCCCTTAGATGTCATAAACAGTCTTATCTGGGCCATTTTTACTTGCACAAATTCAACTTCCACGATGTACCAGTCAGAGCTATTACGTACAAACTTGTCCTTCTTTTCCAAAATTCGGTCAAGGGATCGAGAGATTAAATTGGAGATCTCTCCCACATTATGCAGTTCTTCCAAGTTGGATTTGAAGTACATGGTGTCTTGTCTTACCACGTACTCATCTTCCGTTTTGATTTGCTTTTCGATAATTGTAGCAACGTTTATCTCTACCTTGAATGACTGATGAATGGTCAGCAGTTGTCTCAGAAGTTTCTTCAGCGGATCATCGGCAATCTCAAAGGCTTCATCTATATCATCAGTATCTAGTGGGTTGCGGTTACGATATTGAACCATGGCTCCTAAGTGGGATCTGCTCACTTCAACAAAGAAATCCAAGTCCAACGGATGACCGTTGTCTGCATTCCCACCTCGTTGTCCTCTTCTTTGGCATAAATGTCTCCGCAATTCATTGCAGAAAACCGAGCAGTCACCACAATAATGTTGTTCACAATGACTTTCATATGTAACGTAGTTGTAGCAAAAGTACATGCAACACGGCATTGAACAGTACAGCATCTGTTGAGTAATAAAACAAACCAGCTTATGTGAATTCAAATAATTGACAACTCCTTACCCGTCCAGCCGGTCGCGGTGCAGGATAATTTGTAGTTTCAAAATGGATTAAATTGGAACTCATTATTGTTGCGTTGATGGGACCCGACGTCTTTGAAAATAGTCCCACACAATTTTTATACGCTTCTCAATCTTTAACGCAAGCAAAATTATGAGCAGTACGAGAGCGCCGTAGGTTCCTAGTAAAGTATAAAACAAGAGGGGTGAGAAAGGAACACAATGTCACGCAGCTGCATAAGCTCACCATGTGCAATCCCTTGTTCTCCTTTAACAATTTCATTCACCATCTCAACCTCCTTGTCCTTCTCAAAGAGCATGAGCTGGAGAGAGCCGTGAATCTCATGCAGAATATCCAACATTGACGCGGCATGCTTGTGTGGTTTACAGTATGTAGCATTCATATCTTTGGGGTCGAAAATAGGTGCTGCTACCGTAAGTACGATGAGTGCACATAGTGCATACACGAATGATAATGCTTTCATCGTTTACGAAATCTTTTCACTCGCTTTAACTTCAATTTCAATCCAGAGTCTTTTTGTGAGGACATGAAATGGTCAAATGACTGCCAGTACTCAGGAGACTCTGCCTTTTGTAAA
The DNA here is from genome assembly GCA_034698825.1 of Deuterosminthurus bicinctus. Lineage (NCBI taxonomy): Eukaryota > Metazoa > Arthropoda > Collembola > Symphypleona > Bourletiellidae > Deuterosminthurus > Deuterosminthurus bicinctus. The sequence continues at coordinate 22,154 of JAQIWI010000697.1, read as the reverse complement.
GAATGTGTGTGAGTACTAGCATCTGATGTAGTACTAGTAACCGTGTTTTCATTCACAGGCAGAGAGCCGCCCTCTTGTGTCTGTAATGGTAGTTGTTCTTGTTGGGCATCAACTACAGGAGTCGCGCTTGGTTCAACTCGGGGACACTGCTGATGCTCTTTGTATTTTTCTATTAGTTCATTGAACAAGCTCGGATCGATCAATTTCATAATCTTCATAATCGGTCATTAAAAGTTTAATAACTTCACCAATTGAAATTTTTCTCATCACTCTGGCAACAAGACGACGAATATTTTCTGGATTTTCACAGAAATTTGTTTTCCATGTATCAATTGTATTGCAGTGTGCATTCAGAATTCTCTCCTGAATTTTTTTACAAGCTTTACAGCTTGAAAATAAATGAACGTTAATAACACATTCAGCGAGTGCTTTGATTTGTTCGTCACCACAACACTGTAGTACGCTGACAAGGTCTACTTGCTTGCACAATGCAAAATTGTATAAAAAGTCATTTTGCTGCTCCAAATTGGTCATTCTATATAAACTTTACAGTCGTCTGAAGGGAATAAATGTGACCTTAAGAATGGTCGGTACTTCTTGTTCTTGGGATGTAAATCACATACCAAGTAACCATACTCCCGATTTGCAACAGCGTCTTCATAAGCCTCTGTAAATAGTCTTGAGCGACCTGGTAAAATCTGTCGTCCGATTGTAGAGGCTACAGATCGGTCGCGTCTTGAGTCAAAGAGTACAAGTAGCTGACAGTTGAGCGAAATGTCACGCAAGTTTTTTGCAAATGGGTTCTGAAGTAGACACACTAAGGTTACTGACAGATGATGACAGCGAACGAGGAACATACGCTTAAGAAGTGCGTTGTTCTCACCCTTTTCTATGCAGGTCTGTTGGTCGTCAACTATACAGAGAAGTGGGCCTGTTACTCCTTCTAATGCTTTCAAATTGTCTGTAAATGTAACGTCCGGGTCTGAAGCTTGAAGAGAACTGAAAGCAGGTTGGAATTCGGAGTAAATATAAAGAACGCGAGTGAGCGGTTCACTGAATATTTCTTTCCTCCTCTTTATCAACTCCAAAGTCAACCAAGTTTTCCCAGAACCTGCAATATGAATGCAATATGAGTGTGAATCAAACTATGAGCGTATTATTTTACCAGTGGTTCCAGCGAAGATTATTGTTGCAGGGTGAGGAATGGTGCAATTGATTAGATCCATTCAGAATACAGTGCTAGACTGACGTGTTTTGTTATTACCAATTTGAATTTATTACCAACGGCGGCGACAAAAATCGGGGCAGAGAGCTTTACAAGTATTTGTTTGTATTTCTTGGAGACAAGGATATTGTCCATTGACTACAAGTAATGGAATGCTACTTATGAATTGCTTCATCATACTGTCATTAGCTTTTCCGCTTATTTTAAATTTTTGTAAAAAATTTTCATAGCTTACACCAACTGCACGTGAGTACAGAAAATTAATTACATAATATCCACAAAACAGACTTGAAGCTGACTGTAATACAGTACAGTTTTCCTTAACAAGTACACCTTGTGGCGGAATGACATCCGGATAGGTGGTTTGATCGAATGCAAAACTATCAAAGTACTCAAAATGATCAGCATTCAGACAAAAGTATCCTACCCAATGCCGGCCAATGAGTCCACTAGGGTCTGTGTTGACACAAATAGCAATGGGAAATCTATCATATTCTACAAATTCACTAATCTTATCTGCGGGTACAACACAGACAGGAATATTTATATTAGAATGATCAAACAGTAACTGAAATGCTCGGATTATTGATGATGTGTTCATTTTACTGCAGTTATCGATCCATGATGACTTGTTTGTCACGTGTGATCTCCATGAGTGTCTGATAGCTGCAATAGAGACAAGCTGTTATGGGCTTCTGTGTTGGAGTGCGGAACTTTAAAGCGAGACTGACTGTTGATCTTCTGTTCACCGACAAGGCGTTCCCAGATACTGGCAGCAACTGGAAGCTTGTCAAAACATTTCCTATTGCAGAGAAACAAAATTTTAAGTTTTTATGAAACAATAGATAAAATTTTGATTCACTGCACCTTGAGAGTGATAATTTACTCTGTTGAGACCATTCCCTAGTTCTGAATTGGCAGCAGTGGCTTTTAAAGACTCCAAGGCAAGTAAAAAGCTCTCGGCGTTAGTCGGGTTACGATCGGTGAGGAACGAATATGTAATACTACGATTTTCCACCGTGTCTGTAGTCCATGTCAATGTCATATCACTTACATCAAAGTCTTCAAAATTCACTGGTGATTTGTCTACAGCTCCAACAAAGGCTGCGTTGTCTACTAGGCCGACAACTATGAACGTCGGACATTTACCTGTCAGTGGGGCTTCCAAACTGTGAGATACCACTCCACTAGGAATGACAACATTGCGCATTTCGACATGCGTCAACGGATATTTTATAGTCTTCCCAGATGTCATATGCTTTCTGTGTAAATCTACCACAGCCGGCGATACGATTTTCCTTGATATTAACATAGTAGCCTCATCAATGTCATATGCCCATGGTAGTCCAGAAAAGCCTGGGAGTGTTTTGGTGAGGGAGTCAATACAAATCTCAGGGATATTCCGTCTTAATATAACTTTTAATTCAGTTCCAGGTGGAAAATATTTCGGTTGAGTAAATACAGAGGACACTAGTTTTCCAAGCATGGGAAATTGTTTAGATTTTGTGCACTGTGACCATCGGCTAAAATATCCAGGATTTAGAGTCGGTTGGTCTTTGCGAAATTTGTTTGGAACGAGATCAGGAAAGTACATTTCATTTTGCAATTCACCTGATTTTTGCAATGGGTTGGTAGTGAGAAGTCTTTGTACATTAGCAATTACTGGGTAATAATTCCCAGCATCGCTCACAAGTGTGTTATTAATGTAAACTTGAACATTAGACCAAATGTTATGGAAAAAATTGTGAGAGCATGCTACATCGTCCGTAGGTTCCAATTTGGTTCCATCGGCTCTACATATTCTGGCTAATACATACAAGTAGCTATTCTGCAAGTCAATATAGGAGTTGCTTGCGTCATTTTGTAAACAAAACTCAACTGTAGCAAAGCTCTGTTTTACTGATGTTGTCGGATAAACCGTAAGATGACTCGTTACATATGTAACGGAGACATCGCTCACAGGTAGTTCAAAAAGATTTAATTCACTACGAATTGTTTGTTTACTTTCTTCATATATTGTCGCAGATGCGTCAAAAAGTGTCCCCTCCATATTTTTATTTCTTTCTTTTCTTGACGCACTTCCGTTTCCTACCACCACCAACTTGACCCGTCGTTCTCTTCCTACGACGTCTAGATGATTGAGCCCTACGACGTGTAGAGCGAGCAGTTTTCACTACTCTTTTTGCCACTGTCTTTCGTGGTTGTCTTCTCTTTCTTCGTACACTTGAATTCCCAGATTTTTGTAATGGAAGATAGTAACTGGAGGGCTCAGGAGCCAGTCCACCCGTAGCTCCTGTCATATCGTCTTGATCCTCAGATGTTTCTTTTAATTTATTCTCACTTCCCTCCAGTCTACATCCGTCGTCAGTGCAACGAATTTGTCGCATGTTATCTTCTTGGTCTGAACTCCAGAGTCACACTAGTCTCACCCTCGAGCTTTGCAACCTTTAAGTCCTCATTGAGAAAGTCAACACTGAAACTGTTCATGAGTTCACAACAAGTAGGGAGGTACAAAATCGGATTAAAATCTATTGTCTGTTCAATTCCAAACACAGCAGGCAGACGCACTTCTCGTAATAATCCAATCAGATTGTCTCCATATATTTGACTCTTGACTACATTGGACACTAAGAGTAGCGACCTCGGAGGACCTTTTCTTTTAGGTATAATCCAACTTTCTCCTCTTTGTTCAATTTCAATTTGCTCCTCTTGCTCAACAATCTCCTTGTCAGTAGAAAATTTGCTTCCTGGTGTAAATACACTACCATCTTGAACTCCAAAGTATGTATATAAAAATTCTGGAAGTGTTATAGTTATCGACTGCGGTACGTCCTCATTACTTAAGACAATAAACCCATCTGCATAATAAAAACTGATGTCATAGTCCAGCTTGGTCTGACTTTTTATGCAAGTATTCAGTTCGCTTATAACATCCGACACAGCGGTAGACTTAGGTTCTGCCATGTAAACAGGTAGAATATTAGTTGCAAAAACTTTTACTGTCACTAAATCATTAATTGCATTGTATAGAGTCTCATTTATAGGAGTCTCTGATGTATGAACACCTACGGTAAACGTTTCTTGCTTAAAGCCTAAGCAATTTAAAATGTTGACTGACAGGGTAATATGATCTGCGGGGTTCCGGTTCCCATTACCAATAACTGATAGGGTACAATGTCGCGTGCTGTTGAATGAAAATTCCAATTCAAAATCAATGGACTTCACAATGTTGACCAAACGAGCTAAAAAATTCAAGTATGCTTCACTTTCTCGCTTGACCGTAACAAACAGAGATTCAACGGGAGATTTCAATGTTACAATATCTTTGGTGTACTTGTAAGTCACTAGAGTACAGCTTATGTCACTTGTAAAATTAAACTGATTAAAGTCAGATGGCATGACTACGTCACTTCCGATATAGTAACCAGTTGGAAACTGAAGTCTCCTGAATTTGAATACGTTGGCAAAATCACGGGAAATGTATAATACCTGATTCATATTTGACCCATCAAATCTTAATCTTACAACTGCTCGGTCTACCCCACCAGCAAGATCAAATGAAAGTTGAATTTTGTTAGCACTTCCAACACGAGTATTAAAATTTGTAATAAAATCAGTCAACTTCTTTTCCGTTAGTTGATGATTAAACCGCTTTACTACAGGAGGAACATATCCGGGAAATACAGGATTTGGTGGAATGTTTCGCTCATGAAGTTTGAGTCTTCGTCGAATTTTTCTTCGAACTACACGTTCTTGTGGATGTCTTAAACTTGTATCAACTTCTTCAGATGCTGTCTCACTTTTTGGGGTGTAAGTGAGAGAAACCACACCAACCTCATAAGAATGTTCAGGGAATCGGAGAGGACTCTTCAGCTCGTACAGTATATTACTGTTCTCTCTTAAACTCTCCGGATTCGCATTATTCATTAGCACTGTCACTATTTTGTCTTGAGGATTGTTCCACGTCTTGTCCATCTTGCTCTGATGGTCGCTCAACTAGTGACAGTTCAACGTCATAAAAAGAACCAATTATCTTTTCTGGGCCTTTGGGAGGTGGCTTTAAATCCTCTAAAAGAAATGTCCAAGGACGAGTATTTTGTCTCTTGATCACTCTGAACTTCTCCTGCGTGTAGTTAGTTTTATAGCCTAGCAAAGGTTGGATATTAAGTGACCATTCTTGATGAATACTGTTAGTTTAGTACCATACCCTTTTCCCATAAGATCTTATTACGGCTTATGCGCACTATATCACCAACTTTGATGCGTGGTTCACGTTGAGGCTCGTCCAGACTTTTTATATATGATCCAAACAATCGCTCATAAATCTCTCCAGCGTTTTCTCGAGTGACTTGACTTGGACTTGTACCTAATCTTGCTTGTTTCGTGTGATTATACGATGACACAAAGTCATTCAACTTGTCATAGTACTTTTCTGAACCATTGTAAGTCATAAAACGCTGAATTCTAGTCATGAGTGTACGGTTAAATCTCTCGGCATATGTTGACTTTACGTTGCTGTGTATATGATACAACTTAATTCCTTTCTTCTTGAAATATGCACGACTTTCTTTGGAGACAAACTCTAATCCTTCGTCGGTCAGGGCATACACCGGGAATATCTTTTCTGATCGAATAATTTTATCCAAAGCTTTCACAACTGAACTCGGTTTCTTATTCATTAGAGGGCGTACCATCGCTTTCTTGCTGAACGCATCCACTATAACCAGTAAAAACCTAATGCCTCTATTTGCATCCTTGTAACGCGATAAATCAAGTAAATCCATGCTCCATATCTCTGACGGAAAATTAACTATGATTTTTCGTCGTTTGTATCTATTTCTGACTGGTCTATGGAGGGAGTATGTATCGATTTTGTTGAGTTCTTCCTCTACTTTCTTACGGTCTTTCCATTTACGTCGATTGCGTAAGAATCCACTTAGCCCGTCAAACGATCCACTAAGTCGTTGGTTCAAAAAGGTTCGATTAACCCATTTACTATCTATTTTATCAGATGGCATTGCAAGAATTCTTCTCTGAGTTCTTCTGTCAAAATCTAATCGCACACTGTTCTTCTACTGCCGAATACAACCTAATTTCCATACCGCCGGTTCCCGCACGCTGCAAGCAGCATGCAGGAACCGACCTGTACGCAACCTGTTTGTTATGTCTGTCGATCATGATGGTTTTAAATAAATGAAAATCTCGATACTTAAATAGATTATGTTGTTTCCTTAGTGTAATTTATGTACTCATTATTGATTTTATTTTTCACCATGTAATTATTATGAAAGGTGTATTGTTCTTATCAACAAAATTTTATTGTTAATAAAATTAATTTATTTTACATTTACATGTACAAATTTTGCCGTAGAATTTTACAATTCTATTAATTCATTGGTGGTTGAGCGGTAGAATGCACTTTATTTTGGATATTTCCGTCCAAACATCTTGTTTTTGCAGGCACGGAGGAGTCCTTCACGACGCGGACGAGTTGTAGGAGCCAGTTGCTGCTGCTGTGGATCCTCTCCATGTTCTTCTTCATCTTCATCATCTTGTCCCTCCTGAGTTGGATTTGGAGCAGTAATAATAGTAGTAGTAGTAGTAGTAGTAGTAGCAGCAGTCGTAGTAGTAGAAGTAGTAGCAACAGAAGAAGTAGCATCATCAGATGATGGGGTATCTCTGATGGAAGACAAGCCGACCATCAATGGCACAAAATTACCTGGAAAAGAATTCAAGTTTGTTTTACTATTACATATATTATTTTCTTATAACAGTACCTTTAGGAGTTGAACAATACATACTTTGTGAAGAGTTTTCATCCGCTTTCTCTTCATCCGATCCATCGATTGACGTAAAAGACATGGAGAGACTCTCGGAATGACTTGACGGTACCTGTCCAGTATTCTGGTTCCCCTCGTCAACCGGTTGGACAACATATGGTGATTGGACCTTGCGCACCAAAGCTGGTGATTTCAATGGGAGAGGATTAAAATTACTGAGGTCTGGGAGGGAAGGAGACTCCGGGAGGGATAAGTTTGATGTTGATGATGATGATGGGTAGAGAGGAAGATTATGAAGGAGGAAAGATTCTGGGATATTTAGAGGCTTGGAAGTGGAGTGGATGGTTGGTGGAATGGTAGAGACTGTGAGCGGTAAAGTAGGGGAAGACGAAACAGATGGATGTTGTGAAGAAGTGGAGGGAATGGGGGAAGAATGTTGAGAACTAGAGGATGAATTTTGTGAGGTGGAGGGGGAAAGAACTGACGAAGTTTGTCGGAAAGTCGAGGTGGAGGAAGTAGGGGAAGGTTGTTGAGAAGTTGATGAAGAATAATGTGAGCTGGAGAGAGTTGGAGAAGATTGACGGAGTGTGGAGGATGAGGAAACAGGGGAAGATTGCTGAAGCTTAGAGGAAAAAATGGGGGAAGGTTGTTGGAACTGTAAGGTAGAGACAGGAAAATGGTGCTGGAGGGGAGAAAAAGGGGGAGAAAAGGTGTGAGTTTGACTGGGAGTAGAGCAGAAGGATGAGGAGAGAGTTGGAGTGTGAGTAGAGGTTGATAGTGCAGATGGGATTTGAGATGGATCGGATGTGAAGGAGGAAATGGGAGTCTGAGGAACTGTAGGTGAGATGGTAGTAGCGGAATGGATATTAAAAGGAGGATGAATGGTGGTGATTGGGGTGGTTATTAGTAGAGCTGAGGGTGGGGATCTTGATCGGATGGATGATTTTAGGACCATGTTGTCATCATCATTCATGATGATAGCTGGAGGAGTGGAAGGGATGTTGATACGTTCCGCTTGGGCATCCGGTCCAGGTTGATCATCCATGGTGAAAGCTGGGGGAGTGGAAGGGATGTTGACATGCTCCGCTTGGTCATCCGCTCCTACTTCATCGTCGTTTTTGAAATCATCATCATCGTCATCCTTCACATCTTTTCCATGGGATTGGGACTCATCATCATCGTGAATGTAACATTTATCTATAAAAAGTAATGTTTGAATGAATAGTTAAATTATTAATTTCCTACTTATCATTTCGAAACCATTGCCAATGTCAAAAGGAGGGCGATGTCCTCCGTGGACACAGAAGCAACAACAAATGAGTAGTAGCAGTAACAGTAGGAGTCCAACGGCAAGTCCGATGCCAAGAGACAAGTCATTTGACTCCTCCAGAATCTCCTTCACGCCGGTCGTAATATTGGTAGCTTCTGTCACTATGGTCCCAGGATCCAAGCAATCCAGAACCTGCCAGAGACATCCGTTGGCCTCGCAGAGGGCCTTGGAATGAAATTGAATGCACTCTATAATAAAAGGATTAAATTCATTAGGAGGATACAAAATCAGTTGAAATTTCACATGTTAAATCCCATAAGAAAAATTCCATTTTGACATGACCATGTGTTGGTATTACTTTTGTATAAAAAATTATACTCCTAAATCCCGCTCAGTCCCTACTTCACTAACCCCTTTCTCAGGTATGCAAAAGTAATACCATGTGTACAAGCGGGGATCACATTTTGACAAAACCTCTATCGAGTATATAAAAGTAACACCTTGTGTACAAGCGGGAATCACATCTCGATAATACTTTTGTCAGGTATACAAAAGTACTACATTGTGTACAAGCGGGAATAACATTTTGCCAAAACCTTTTGTCAGGTATGCAAAAGTAATACCCCGTGTACAAGCGGGAATCGCATCTCGGTAAAACCTCATTGATTACGACATTCCCACTCAATTCATCATCACCACATCCATCATTTCCTCCCTCAATAAAAATTATTCCCCTTCTCTCTCCATGCCATTCTCACTCAAATTAATTCTAAAAAAAAAAATAATATTAAAAAAAAAAACTTACTATACATTCCTCCGAATTTGTGGGATTTCCGCAAGAAATTTCCACTAAGGAAAGTACGTTAATTAATTTGGGTGGTGGGGATGATCGTCTTTTCTTCCTTCCTATACAATTTATTCTTGTTCTTCTTCTTCTTCTTCTTCTCCGTCTTCGTTCTGCTCACAACAAAGCTCCGTCCAACTTGAGACAAGCACGCTGAATGATTTCCAAGGCGTGCTTGCTCATCTCAAGGGACACAAGCGACACGCGAGATGGCGAAGGGTGAGGCCCTTCACTTCATGCGGCAGAAGGGGAAGCTGTATCATCAGCCCTTTCCCCTTCTCCGCACACACAGACATACATAATACCCGGGAATGCATATGCAGCCTATATAACTAGGCGGGCATTGGATTGACCTAGTTATATAGGCTGATAAACTACTACTACTTTCGAAAATCTACTCGAAGAGACAACGAGTGCACACAATGTACAAAAAAATGCTTTCAATTAAGATGAGTGGACGAATGATTGGAAAAAATGTGTTTTTCTGTTACGAATCAAGTCATGACATGACAAGCAACACTTGAAATAAAAAAAAAGTTAAATGGGTCATCTCATTAAGTACTTAAAATCCCAAAATGGTTCTTCTGAAACCTATACCACTTTAGTAAATTTTTGCACGTCATTACTTGAATTTCGACCAACAACCAAACCGTTTTCAGTACTCCACGTGAGTTTTCCTTGCAAAGGCTAAAAGATATTGGTGTGGAGTAGTTTTAGAAGTTTTCTTAGCGCGTCAGCCATGGCCACCAGTTTGAGTTTAACACCAACTCCTTCCCTGATTAATCCATCTCTTTTCTTGTCCACATATTCAGCCTGTGTTGCGCATGTTATAGACCTCGACGCAAAGATCGACTTGTCGACGGTCCACAATAATCCCAAATTATTGTAACTCAACGCCACAGTGATAACGGAGCCGTAGAAGTTGGAAGCTCCGCAAAACCCCTGTCGAATACTTTGTTCGTTTCGGAATAAGGCTGGGTTTGGTAGTTTGCTCAAGATGAAATGTCATATAGCTGGAACTTAAAGGTGTTCCTTTAAGCTGATTGATCATTAGTAATTGCTGCAGTTTTAACCATGGATGGACGTATTGTAAACATCTCTGCTGTATTAGCACGAATATGGTGGCCATGCAGGTGGCCGTTGTGATAAGATTTCTTCTTCAGTCAGCATAGTGATATTTTCTGTAGGATTCCGTTGCAATTTTGGAATTAGTTAGATAGTACGGCTGACTGACAAGTCCTAAGCTGACGTCTGTTTCGAATCGAACATTATGAAGATGGCATATCCGAAAGTGTGATAACAAGCCTTTAAGATTGGAGGCTACTGAAAGGTAGCGATGTTTTGCTATGAATATGTTTCAGGTGGAAAAGTGTATGAGCACAAATTACCATATTTGTTGGGATCAAAAAGTACAACTGCGCTTGTGATGTACTGTTCCACAACAACTGGCTGCACATAGTCAGTCAGACTCACAATGTCGTCGGGTTGAGAGATTTGAACAAGGTAAAAACTTCGATGTAAAGTTTAAATAAAAACTTTGCAGCAAATATAATGCCGTGGAAGACAAGCTCATAATTATTTTTATTCATTTATTTTTAAAATTTCGTGAACAATAAATACTTTTAGTTAAACGGGCTCAATGGTTTCTTATGGCAAAGCCAATTTGAAAGGGAATTCAACATAGTCATAGCAACAGCCACCGAAGAAGACGGTAAAGATGATTTTCAAATGTGCCAGTTTGAGTGATTTGAAAAATAGACAAGGTTTTTTTCTCTACGTACTAAACTGGTCGTTTCTTTTTGCACGTGCAAGTTGCTTGGGAGATTTGGATGTACAAAGAATCCTTGTTGCAAAATTATACTGTCCTTCTGAAGTGCCCTACCTTGTGGAAGTAAATCTGAATGAGTACGAGAGCACCCGGGCAACCTCTTATACTAAACATCCCATGAACTTTGAACTTCGGCCAATTTATTTTACAAAAACTATATCGTCTGCGTTCAACTACGCTTGGATGGAACCTGGCATAGATAATTGCTACAATAAATCTACGACAACTTTTATCGAACAATGCGGGTGGACATTGTGTTCCATTAGCTCACAAGCTCACATGGGTCTGCAACTGGCAAAGGTGAATGCGACGTTAACGTTTGAACCTACAACAGATCTGGCTCTCTATATCATCCCGTTTTCCACCATTGGCCAACCGACTTATTTACAAAGCATTCTTTATGTGGATCGGGTATCGTAATTTTGTTTGTCCAGCCTCCCCTTTAGCAAAATGCAATCTACGCCTCTGCTTTGTGTGTTTAGCTATCGAAAGGAGGCTGTGTTGAGCCTTTGTCCATCAATAAGTTAAATCTGCCTTGATCTCCTTAAACTAGTTTGATTCCATGGAACACGTTTCCAGTCCTTGTCACCGCCATATGCAGGAGGTAACTGGCTTGAGGGGATTTTGCGCAGCAGTGCAGTTTCTGTCTCCATTTCTCACGTCGCGCACCGTAAATTTCAAATTCCTCTAAGATGTTTTCCAAAAAAGGTCGGGCGATGTTTAAGAATGTTTCAGCTCCAAAGTTTGCTAAGGTAAAATTATTGAAATTAGCTTACACATTCAAGCTCAAACGAGAAATATCCCGACGTCGTCGAGCGTGGGAGCCACGGCTATGGAGAATGATTTCTTGGAAGTGTGTGATTGTGTGAGGCCCGCTTTCCTATGACAACAGCTCCCAGTCCTCTCCACAGTACAGGCCGAGGCCGAACTCAACGACGCAATAGGATGACGCCGTCCTGTTCTCCGCCGTACCCGCATGACGTCACCTCTCAGCCTTCCCCATTCGCTGTCAACCTCGGGCATGAGTCATCACAAGGGACATGCTAAAGTGAACGAAGCAGTAGAATGACGTCATCCCAGTCCCCGTTCAGAGTAGTGGCTCGTGGGCATGTTTGCAGCCCGGCCCGGCCCGTCGAAATGGAAACCTGAAATTGCCCGTTAAGGCCCAGTCCGAGTATTTTTTCGCAAGAACGGGCGCCCGTGGGCATCCCGACATGCAAGTTCAGGCACAAAATTGTTTGCTCTTACCATTTGTAATGTGAAATTTTACAGAATAAGGTTTCTGCTTTACCAAATTTTCGTCAGAAAAGTCATAAGACTTGCATTTAGTGAGCCAGCAGACGGTAATTTTAATCTCACGGGCTCCGAGCGGGCGCCCGTTGCCCTTGACTTATGGTACGCGCGCCCACGACAAGCCCATGCTCAACTACGGGCCCAATGCCCGCCCGTTTTTAAAATTTTTACGGGCCATCTCTCACGGGCCACTACTCTGGCCGCCGTTCACTTATGACGTCGCCTATCAGCCCTCCCCATTTCCTTTCAACCGCGAGCATGAGTCATCACACGGGACATGCCGAAGTGAACGACGCAATAGGATGACGTCATCTAATTCCCTGCCATTCCCCTATGACGTCACCTCCCAGCTTTCCCCGTGTACCGTCAACCGACTATCTTCCAACTTGACCTTCTGGTTTTCCAGCATTTCCAGGTCAAAGGTCACGAAATTAAAATTACGCACCAGAAAAAGTTACAGAAAGTTACTGGGTGTTTTTGGACGTGAAAAAAATTATGCTGGAGTCAGTTTTTTATTTGACCTAAGCTTACTTATGTATACAAAGGTCAAAGGTCAGCTCACAAAAGCATTGTCAAGGAGGCAAACTTTGGTCAAACGAAGGTCACCGAAACTTTTATCGACCCCGACAACATCTGAAAACCAAATTTATGGATCAAATTCCTGAGGTCATCGAGAGGTCATGTTGACCTCCGGCGACCTCACCCCTGAGTGGGCTTTGAGCTTCAATGAGCTTTCACATGAATTTTTTCTGTATATATTGCCAGTCCGAAACAGTTCAAGTCTTGACAAAGAAAAGTAGACGCTTTGGTGAGTAGCTTCTCATGCATGCTTGGGATGAGTCATTACAAGAAGTGACAACCTGGCAGAATTCCTTCCTAACAAATGCCATTCTTTGGCATTTGTTCCGTTTTTAAATGCTAATTTGCTAACTACCGAGTGATCTGTTAACGGCTAAAGTCGGCCAAAATTGTTTACCGGAATTTTATCTACAATTTGGTCTAAGTTTGACAAGCAAACATGGAAATCATGCTGCAGCATTGCCCGCAACATCAAAGAAAAATGGAGCCAGGTCACTAAGACTGCTTTGAATCATACGGAGCTGTTTGTTATTTTCCAATTACTTCAGGTTTTTTACTAATAATTTAGGTCACTTCAACCAGAAAATCAGCTTCATATTATTACGCACGAAACCTTACATGTGTTTATTAATATTTAATTTTAATGGAACACTCTAAAAATGAAGTTTGATTGATGTTGGTTCAAAGAGGCAATGAATTTGTATACTTAATTATAAGCAGGGTAATGTAGAAGGAAGGCGACACTCTTCTCGTCTTCTCTGTCTGACGTCCAAATGATTGTAATTGAACACTCTTTTGACAAGTTTCAAGAAATTTTACCCAAGAGCTAGTTGAAATCGCTGTCCTTCGAATGTCTTTACTAACGTGGTAACGCAGGTCGCTCCCAGGATCGGAGGTCATTTGAGAAAGTGCCACATAAAAGGCTTTGGCTACGAAATCACTGAATATCTTGAACAACTTTTAAAGTAGAACTCATTAGTTTTATTAACACAACAATGTCCGTCTTTAAATATATATCAGTACTCGCCTGGTCCATTGGATACTTCCCTTTCCAATCGCCTTTCTCACATCTCCAAAGTGCGCCATGCTACTCATCTGCAAACCTGTACACAGTCACTGTCATTGTACTCGGCACTTTCATGGATATCGACCCTCTTCTGGTCAGCAAGCCTCTCGAGTTATTCAACAGCACACCGCTTGTAATGCATATCGTTTTTATCACCTGCTGCATTGTAGAACTGCTTTTTCCTATTGCATGCAGGATAACTGGTGTTGTGTACGGAAGAAAATTCTGCTATGCAGTGCGAGATCTTCACGAACTAAGTCGTCTTGTATTTAAGAGGCAGAGGGATTGGTTTAAGATTCCGGTATATGCGATCATGGTTGTGCAAAGTGCCATGCGTTTGTCATTCTGGGCTAGCATTGTGGTTGTGCACACGGATATGACTGTAACCTCCCTTGATATGACGGTACTTGCTCGCTTTTTATCCTGCATTTGGGAACCTTTGGTGACGTTCAACGCTGTAAGAGCGTTGATAAACCCCACATTTTGTGAGCTAGTGGCCTCATGGGTTGTTGTATGTGTGGCATTGGAAATGAAAACGGCGCACAAGGCAGTTTTTGAACTCCTTATTGCCTCTGTTAAACGGAACTCTGTAGTTGCAACGAATCCGGATGACTCAGCCACGGGTTTATTTGAGCACTTGCAAAGACTAAAAATTGCGTTCCAAGTATGTGGAAAAGTGATTGGAGTTTATACGCTCGTAATTATCATGCTGTGCATCGTCTCTTTGACCTATGGAATCTATGTTGCAATTTGGCGTCTCGACATTGTGGTCGGGTTCGTAGAAATTTGTTCTACTATTGTAACGGCTTTGCTGCCGGTATTTCTTGGACAAGCACTTGCGAGTCAGGTAAGATGACAAAAACTACTCAAGTTCGACTCAACGAATTTTTTGAAAGAAATTTCCTAGCTTCAACCTTGTTTTTGTTATTATTTCAGGTAAAGACAAAGCGCGAGGAGCTCAAAGAGGCGCTTGTATCCTACAATTTAGCATTGTTCAGGCAACCCAAGGTTCTATAAACTTTATTGCTTCTCAAATCTGACATTAGATTGACTCAAACTGACTATTTGCTTGTAACAGTTGGTTCTGGCCGCAAACCATGCAGCGGAATGGAACTGGAGTCTAACTGCAGGGTCTCTCTTCAAAGTCAACTTGTATTGTGTTCCCTGGGTAACTTTGTGTTGTTTACTGAAATGCTTTAGAATGATTCAGATTTGATGGTATTTTCCTTCTTAAAGGGTATTTTGACGTTTTTCAGATGATAGGCACCTTGACAACTTACACAGTATTCATGGTTCAGCTTCAGCTTTCGGAAGACGCATCCAAGGGTTGCAAGTTGCAATAGTCGCGCCATGAACTTGAGAAACCCTTTCGGACATCATGCAGATGATAGCATGGAACTATATTCATTCCAAGTCTCATAAGGCACACCGTCACGGAGGTGACTAAGATTCACAGATTCTTCTGGTAGTACATAATTTGAATTAGAGCTGTGGGTTGGTATTAGTCTTTAGAAGCTCTCTTGACAACGTGCCTTTGAGAATTTAAACTTACAATGCGCATTTACTAGATGTACTTCAATAAACACCCTCAATAAGAGAATTTTCGGCCATTTATTGAAAATCTGCCGCATAACTAAGTTTGAGCTTACAGTTTAATGCTGTTTTGGTTGGGATTGGATGAAGAAATCATTTGTGAACTCGGAGAACGTTGATGAAATCAAGAAAATTTGCACAGTTTAAATTTGTTTTATACAGCAGCTTCACAAACCTTTGTCTAGCCGTCTTGTTGGAAATATGATGAAATAACCTTAAAGACTTATGCAAGTCGAAGTCAACGAGCGAATGAATGAACGTGAGTTTCAGGACGTTTGGTGTCTAACAAAACAAAAAATCTCAGAAGAATTACACTTACAATAATGCTTCGCTTTAAAGTGGCTTCGGGAAAATCTCTTTTGCCTCACAAAATCGTGGTAAGACGTGGAAAACAAAAATGCTCTCATGGTGTTTAATGAGTGAATGAGATATGAAAGAAATACCTTATGAAAACGTGGTGATCCTGGACCGCATTAGATGACCCTGCTCTGAAGGTAAAAGTGCACTACACTTGCAAAATAAGCAAATGCGATTATTATTTGGAGCTTGAACCGGTTGTATTCTTGCAGCTCCTGGTGTTACACAGACATAGGATAAGAGCGGCTTTTATAAGAGCATATCGACGTACATTTGGTACTCCTTTTATTCAAGTAACACCTGCTGTGCAGGAAAAGTCTTTAGCTCCAAGGCTTGATTACTAATGATTAGCTAACTTACAATAGTTATTAGTTAAAAGTAAGGACAGAAATTCGATAAGAAATATTAGTCAACTTTAAAACATTCAGCATCGTTACTATACCACACATCTATTTTCTACAACTTGGCTAGTTTAAAGCAGCAAAATGTGATCAATGCGCAGGCAGTTATTATTGTCTGTGAGATCTAGGATCGAAAAACTTATGCGAATGATGTTTCAGGACTAATTTTAACATCGAATGCAACGTAAGGAAGTTGAAATACGGACTTGAATGTGAAGATAAATTTGTTGTAGCTCAATTTGCACGTTTAGATAAATTATTCGGTTCATTTTCGTCGCTCACACTGCCATTTTCCACAGACTCCCGTACAAATACTTCCATTCTTGAAATCTTTGGCAGCCGTGATGGAGATCCAGATATAAAACCAATCATTGCCTCTATACAATATACCAAGCTAGCAATAGAAATCCCCACCATCAGACATAGGTTAGGTAAGCAAATTTAACATTCTCAAGAGTGAATGGCTTTGTTTGCGAACTGAAGAAATGAGAAGCTTGATCCTTCAACTGTCTGTACAAAACAATTTTCTCAGCCTTTATCCACATTGTCCCTCGTCTTCTGATCAAGTCCAACGCTTCTTCAAGCCACTTCACGTGATGCCCAGTTTGATCCAACCGTCGCACATTTAACTCAACAACTTCAGACAGCTTGGAGTACTTGCGCACCACTGGACCGATCCAAATATGCATAAAAACTTCGCCCCTTTGAACGGGATAAATTCTCGGAAATACTGTTAAATTGGCTGCGACTTTCAAGAAAGTAGTCGTCTGGTAGTTCAACGTGACTGTTGATTTTCCGATTGCTGTACGCATAAGTGAATCCACGAGAGTTCGTATTGGTCTTCTGTTGACACGTGAGAGCATAGATTGAATGTCCTTACGTCCTGTCCCATTCAGTAAGGTCAGTGTCGATGCACCCGGGTAATCAATGTAGTCAATATGAAATTTGTGCATGATATTTAAATCTTTAGCTGTCTTTGGAATGATGTCTTCATCAGGCTGAGTCAATAGTGCAAGCAAGTTGCTTTCTAAGAAGATTCCCACCACGATTGACGCAAAGAGGAATATTCCAACTAACATGCGCATTCCAGAAGGTAAATTAATGGGTCTGAGTATGAAGAAAGTCACCGGGCCAAACAGCGAGAAGTATACTCGGTCCACCTGAGAGACATTCGGATTGTGTTTTTTGTATTGTGAGTAGAGCATTAAAGAAAATAGCAAACAAGAAATTCCAACAAACAGAAACACAACCGGCTCCACAAGATACAATATAGCATGCCATTTGACCCTGCGATCTGGGACCGGGGTTATAAGGCCAAATGTTTCGTACAGACTGATGGCAGGGACATCGTAGTAAACGTGCCTCAGATAGTTCAAGGACACCCACATTGCAATATCGATTTTGTTATCAATCAAAGAACCAATGAAGCCATTCCAGGTTCCGTTTGGATTTTGTCCAATATTCTGCCATCCCTCCGTCTTGAATTCCAAAGAGCAGTTATAATGCTCAGCCATACTTCGCGCAATGTTGTAAGCCATTCCGGCGGATGGCTTTCCATGTTTGTTGTAGTAAACATGATTTGGGTACGATTGTATAAGCAGTTTTCGGTTGCGTATGAGTCCAAATTTGTCTCGGTAAGCTGAATGTAGCTCAGACAGGTCCGTTTCTACCAATACTGAACTCCGGCTTGATTCAACGTACTTTTCAGTCAAGAAAGAGATGGGTCTTCCGTCTTTGACTTGAATTCCAGTTTTATATTTGAGCATTTGGATCTGCTCCACGTTGAAGACGCAACTCAGCGCGCTTTGATCACCAACAAAGAAGTAATGGGCCCGGAGGGGACTATTGTTGAATGGAAAGGGTCTTCTGGTGTGTAGCTGGGCTTTTTTGTAATCATCATTGATTTTTAGTAACGATGAAATCCCTGCGCTCACCTTGGACGGTGGGAGGAAAACGAAGATATTTTCGGCATGAGTTGCAAAACGAATTGCTGAAAGTCTTGGGAGTTTGATGTGGAACTTGCCTGCTGTGGGTAGTTCTGCTGGTTGGTATTTAGTTGGCAGATCGGTCAAGTTCGGTCCGATTATGACTATTTTAGGTACCTTCAAGACAAACAGCGCATCTAAAAAAAAAATTTCTACAGTATTCTCACTTAAAATGACTCTCAGGGTGATGCCACTGAGCGATTTTGTTGGCTTAATGTGAGGCTCTAGCCAAATTGGATTCAGGAGCAGTGACGAGATTAAGATTGTCGTGTTCATCATCATTGTTGTTCGACGTTAATTTTTTATAATTTTACATTACGTTCTGTTCAACTTCCACAACTGTTTTTTTACACCAACGCTTCCATTGATGACGAAACAAATCCAGACATATAGTTCAAGTCAATGGCCCACAGAAATATGACGTTTTTAAATGAAAGAAAATGTCAGCAAACTTAAAAGTTGCTATCATTTCTTTGCCCAAGGGGAATTGTTGCAGTGAATTTAGCAAGAGAATTGACATAAATTGAACAAAAAGACAGAGGAATGTTAGAGAATTTGGCAGAAAGTCCTTGGCAGTGTCTAACAAAGCTGTAATGGCTGCTTACTTATTGCCGTAGAGAACTCATAAACAAGAATAAGTGAGGCTTTTAAATTACCTTAATTACATCTTCTGCTGTAAATGAGTTTTAATGACAAGAATTTAAACAAAATACGACAAGAACTAGGACGCAAGGCTTTATTTAAGTTAAAAGAATCCACAGCTCCAAACTTATAATTTATTCGGAACTTCGTATTCCTCTCTGTTTGTGCTGTTACCAGGCTACAAGGAGTGTAGTTAACTTGAAGTACTATTATCACTAAAGTAATCACTTCAATCAAAGACATTAGGCTAACTAAAAATTACAGGGGCTATTTAAATTTAATTAGAGGGCTCAACAAAGTAATAACGATACCATTAGTGGAGTTTGGAAACTGTTTCGCAAAAAATTGATGGTCCTGTAAGTTTTAATGACGACAACTATTTTTTTTAAATGTAGCCCAATTCGGTGTGTTGCGAAACTATGAAGAATCTAAGTTGTTTTTTATTGTCTCGATTTTTCTTGCCAGTTTAAGTTGACCAATTCGACTTGATTTAAAGGGTTTGCCAGCAGCGACTTAAAAAATTTCGGAATGCAAACTAGCAACCCAGAGTGGGAAATATATTATTATGCTCAGTAAAGCTACTTTTCCTTTTGGGTTACCCTGAAAAAATTCCACTCTTCAGAAGTCTTCTGCAAGTCACTATGGAGTGAAACTGAGCAAGGCTTCCGGCTTCTTAAGGTTTTCATCCTTAAATAACATTATGACCCCTTTATGGCCAAACACCAAAACGGAAGTTGTTTTATGGAGGTTTAGACCTTCTTTAACTTGGAGATTGACATTAAGGTTTGGAAGTCTTGCAAAGGCAATCAACCTGGTAACGAAGGAAGGGAAGAATTGAGGATCAATTCCTGGATCTTCGTGACGGCTTTTAGCGCTAACCAAATCGTATTGAAGAGTGAGAGTTTTCAGATCTGCAATAAAAAACAATATTCAAGTTTTCCAACAGAATAAGTCATTTGAATCTTTGTTTTAAGGAATATTTACTCTTCAAGCAAGTTATGGCTGGCATGACCGGAACTATATGGACAGTATTCAAGTATTCCACATCTTTTTCTCGCAGCATCATAACTTCAGCAGGAAATATCCCGCAAATGGCGCTGTCAAAATCAAGACTTGAGGGAACCGTTCGAACACCGTATTTTTCGACCTTAAGCTCCTTCAAGTTCACCCAATGATTCCAAATAGCCCTTAAATCAACTTCCTTATTAAAGTGACCCATGTACACAGAATTCTCCAGTTTTTCTATAGCGGGAAACACTTCAGAAAAGAACCGAGCACTACTTGGGGTGAAGTGACCGTCAAATTTTAAAGTCTTAATTTTCACAGATGGTTCAGTCCATGTTTCCACCCAGTTGGAAGCCGCCCACTCAGCGGCGCGGATTAAATGATTATTATAGACGGTTGGGCACCACTCTAAGCTTACTATGTCAACTTTTGTCAACTTGGGGAGCAAACGATTGAAATCAAAACTTTTGATAAGCTTTAAGACATGCTGGTAAGAAATCTCCAACAGTTGGTACTGGATTCTCATGTCGAAACTTCTTACATTTGGCAAACATACTCCGTAACGAATTAACTCAATAACAACATATTCATCCACATCCATTGCCTCAAGTGTTGTAGGACAAGAAACTTGAAGCAGCTTTGGAAATATTATGTCGAAGCGTTCTGAGTTGTAGGTGTAGAAGAATTCATCTGCCGTTTTTAACTGTAAAAATTTGACTCTTAGTTTGCATGTAGCTTTTTCGCTGATCCTTTCAACAAAAGCGTAGTCAAGTTTTTCACACATGATTACTGCTGGGCTTTCTTGAAGTGCGCATGCCAAAAAATCAATCGAAGTCCCGTTAAAGTGAACTTCAAGTGGATTTGGTGATCTTAAAACCAAAGCTTTTAAGTAATCTATGTTTGAAATTGGACATGAATACTTTTCAATCTTTACGATCTTGAGGCGTGTAAACTTGCAGCCGTCGTCGAGTAACTCTTTGATAAATTCTAATCCTCTAGCGGCAAATTCCAATGAAACTTCCTCCAAGACCTCACAGAATACCTGCATAACTTTTTTCATGAAGAAGAATACTGGGCAATTCCTGTGATGCTCCCAATCCGTCAACAGGCATAATGAAATTTTCGTCCATGAAAGCTTTCGAAGAATGACATCGAACATGGGATCCCAGTCTTCAGTTTTAAAACTTGCAGAAGGATGTCTTTTGTCAAGCCAAGTCCGTGATGACGGTTTACTTTTCCGACACTTGCCCCAGTGAGGCAATTTAAATACCATTCCAGAAAATGGAATAACATTCATATTCACCAAAAAGGCACCAAAATTAATAAGTTGATGGCATGCTTTATATCCATTAACTTTAGCGAGGGTGCTGCCCCTTTTTTTAATCTCGTTCCGAGCTTCAAAGCACCAGAGTTTATTCACAAGTGAGAGCTTGAGAAGGTCTTTATTGGAAAAATGTCCCAAGATTTTTCGGAGAATCTGTAAAACGGCGAGAGTTATTATAGTTTCGAAAAGATAAACAATCATAGTTACTTTAATGTACTTACAACATTGTTTCTTAGGCATTCCGAACTGGATTTGCTTAATTGCTCGTCTTCTTCCTGTTTAAATGTAAAATAATCAAGCTTTAGTTGCGACTTTTGAGTTAATCTAATGAAGCATTACCGGAGTAGTATTGGCAACAGTAACGCTGTGACACCGTTCACTCGAAAAACAAGTACCCATGAGAATTTCTTGCCACCAAAATCACAATTTTTTCTCCCAAATTTTCGTCTCTCTTGCTGCAAATGTGAAATGTTTTATTTGCCAGATTTCAATAAAAATTTTGTGGCCGGTCTTTGGCGTCTTTGCACTCTTTGTCAGTCAACAAGCTGAGATTGTATTGGAATGTGTAGAGCTTAGAAATGAGTACGTGTTGGTGAGGCTTTGTCAGTTGGACTGATTTCCCGTTTCACGTCAGAGTTTTTATCGTTTATGACTTAAACATCCGTGGTTTGGCGTGCAAAGGCTTTATACGCTGGAAACACAAGTATTAGCCTGAATCTAACCACTGCACTGACGTAAGAGTTTTATGTCTAAACAAATGAAAGCTAACTAATGTAACAGAATGTGCACCTATTTGTATATCGCTCACCTATGCATTTGTATATTAAGTTAAATATTGTTATCTCTCGCCTTCGTCTTTCTTATTCAGTTACCTGGAGACTCTTTAGTCTCTCCTCAATGTTCAAACCGTAAACTTGTTCTTATTTCTTGTCACTAATAATATTCTCTGGAGAGACTCACCA
>JAQIWI010000696.1:0-24402 GCA_034698825.1 Deuterosminthurus bicinctus | reverse complement strand
CATGCCCGGCCCGTGCCCGCGGGCACGGGCCGGGCCGGGCTTGCCCACGGGCATCATCCACGGGCCACATCTCTGGTTGCCAGTACTTCCCAAATTGGACTCAAGTTTTCAGACATTCTTTTGTACATACAGTATATACCCTTATCTATTAGCACCCTTCGGTTAATTTTGTTTGAGAGATTCCCCTGCACACATAGTACAAGCTAGAACCCCCAAACTTTCTGTAATGGAGGAGTAGGTATCCTAGTATAAGTGGCCAAAGTTTGAGGTGAATCGCCCCACCCAGTCTCCTTCAGTGGGGGGTTGACTGGAGTGGGACCAGAATTCGATGGGACAAAAGTATTAGCACCCTGTAGTTTTCTGTTCAACATGACCTCTATTTGTCATTAATATCAACAAAAAGTACTCTAAAGGGCTCTACTGGACCCTTTAGAGCATTTTTGGTAGTTACCGAAAGGCTTGAAGCTGAAATATAGAATTTACAGAACATTTTGTATCAGCTTTGATAACACGTAGATCAATGATACTCCATATGTAATCTCGTGTCACGGGATTACCTGTCGCAAAACTCATAATGTTAAGCTCAATTCTTAGACATCAAAACATGGCGAAAACAATGAAGCAGTTTTCATTCATGCAAAGTCGGAACTCTTAGGGCAGAGATCGATGCAACTTCAGAGTTACATCCTTAAGAAAAAGATCCCTATGCTAAGTACGTAATGTACATAAGGAAAATGATCGTGAGTAATTGGCACTGTATACCACCTTCATAATTCCAACTTTGCATGAATGAAAACTGCATCATTGTTTTCGCCGAGCAAAACAACACTCAATAAAAATTATTATTATTATTAAAGTTCCACCGGCTTTCTTATCTGCTTGAATTTTGTTACCCTTAGAAGGTCTATCATGGTTAAATTGCCGGAAATATTGCCGGGAGTACCGCTGGAAATATTGCCAGAAATGTTGCTAAAGGATGACAGTGACAAAAAGACCCTCTGTACTTTACTTTTCAGCCCTTAATAAATGTATAGAGATGGACAACATAGAGAGGAAGCTTTGTTTCGGATGATACGAGCCGTTGTTGGAAACTTTTTAAACTTGTTTCTGAAGAGTGTCAATATTGTTGCAATCAAGCCAGCATTACGTACCACACAGCATATGATTTCATGAAAGTTACATACTTTGAATATGTGTCGCAGAGGCGACTTTGGAAGCCCACAACTTTTTTCATCGTGCGAATATTTTGATGCGGTAAATGAAGCCTCCACTAGACTTGCTTGTAGTTTGTGAGTGCCAAATTACAGCTCATTTGGCTCATAAATGCAGAAGTAATCTTAGGCAGAAATCCGGTTTTTGATCCACCGACGAGAAATTTAATTCTCTCTTTGCCCCCGCAGTAGGGATTCTGGGGGGCCGTGGTGCCCCATTTCATCTACTATGACCCTAACCTTCTATTCCAACAGAAAATCAACAGATTTGGCGGCCATGAATATTTTTGAGCTCATCCTCATCTAACAGAATGCAGTCCCTTGTACCTAGCAGTTAACATAGTACAGCCCATTGAGCTTTCAGATTGACCTACGCTTGCTCACCTGCTTTGGCTAGATTATTACAAGAGTGCACATCCACCACAGTGAGCATTTCTACAGTAATTATGAGCAACAGACAACAACACTGTGAAATGCATGAGTTTTCTGCTGGATGAGCTCACTGTACTAGCGAGAAGCACGGCTGCAGTGAGCTCCTCAGAAAAATTCACTATGCGTCATGATAATTGTACGTGACAGAAGTGATGGCAGGCGTCCCAAATGGTGCATTCGTATGCAGCAAAATAAAGGGCCAAATTTCGCACAAGAATACACGTTTAATTTATTGTAAAGTTGATTTAAAGTGGACTGTATATTTTTCCTAAATTGAGTTGCCTTTTACTGAGGACTTACTGCTCCAAACTCTCACACATGAATGAATTACAAGGACCCTAAGTCCCTGTCGTCGTGCTCTCGAAGTGGGCCCTGATTGGCTATTACACAACGATAGTGCGACGACTAACACACAAAATACCATTTGGCCAGGGATACAACGTTGGTATGACATGAAAGTGTAATAATTATTACATGACAACATTGCACCGAAAAATACATTAAATGAAAATAAATGTGACGTCACTCAGACGTCGATAAGGCATTTTCTTCAGCTACAATAATTTAATTACAGTGCAGTTTACTCGCATCGTATTTATGTGCTGCAGTCTCTGCCAACACAATCCTACTACATACCAATATGTGCAGACTTTTTATGCACGCTATGTATTCTAATATACTTTGACTCCCTATGACCCAAAGAACTGATGACCGGACGTATTCTCAGTCTAAAATTACAAGCCATACACTCATCTTACTTGCAAAAACAGCCGACCTTTCATTTTTAACTCAGCTTGTCCATGAGAAGGCGTTTCTTTTGTAAACAATTTGCCTCTCACGCCATATCTCTTGCATTCTATTTGAATTGGGTCAGATTCATTCCGGCTGGGAAGTTTGCAAAGCCTTCCAGAGGCTTCTATAGCCTGTGCGAGGGCGGAAATGTTCCCAGCAGGATTTCAAGATATTAATTCATTCCAATTAAAATCTCGGTCAGTGAAAAAATAAATTTGTGGGGATTAATCTCAGTTAGTTCCAAGTGTGTGACGGGCCCAAGTGCGACGGATTTTGACAAGGGAGTTTTAATCCGAATGAGCTTGATATTTTGGTGGAAGTGTATGGAAGTGGAACGGTCTTGAATATCACTGGAACAGCAACGACCAAGAGGTTTGAAAGTCAGGCCCACGTGGACAAGGTTAGAAGTGAATAGTTAAGTTTTATAATGGAAATGGGAGGTCATTAGAAATAATTATATTAAAAGTTCACTAGAAAACATTAGATTTTATTGCAAAGGTTCACATAAAAAGCCCATTTCTTAACTCATTTGATATTAATTGATTTCAGATGGCTATTGCAATATGAATTTGAGAAGAAGACGGTGGTGCTTTAGTGAGCAAATTTGCTGTCCCTCCGCGTACCTGTGACCTTTGGCAACAATGGAAGAGCTGTGCGGTTCGTTCAGATAGTAAATGGAAAGCGTTCTGTTGATAAGGTAAACAGTAAATACGACATTTTTGTTGTGCTAAATTCATTCCCTTATTTCTAAACGAGTGCTTACAACAAAAAATTGTCTTTTCAGAAAAGCTTTATTGCCCTAAGGCTGTGCGCGTGGCTGACTAGAGCGAGTATTCAAGTAGCACACCTGTTCATTCAAAAAAAAGTTCACTAACATCCTGCTGGTGGAAGATTTTCGCAGCTACAACCCTGAATTCCGCGTTGGCTATTAGCTCCAGATCGCCAATGGCAAGGCGATGATTCATGATTATCAAGAGAGACTTTGGACTGACATCGGTAAAATAATTTTTGTCGTCTTTGGGTTTCCAAGGTCAATTAAAAATCATAACAACACGCAAATTTTCAAAGCTCATAATTTTGTATTGCCTTAGGTGGCTTTTCCAGCACTTACTGGAAAGTAAAGAGAAGCCCTGCCATGGCTGATATTATTAGAGAAACACAAATGCGACTTGGCTCGTCCACAATCAGCTCAGTATCTGCTAAAATACCGAATGAATGAGCACGTGAAAGAATGCTAGAGACTGGAGGGAGAGTGCATAAGTTAGCAGGATCCTTTGAGTCTGTACTGCCCAGGTTACAACTGATGCTATTCGACCAGATATGCTTGTGAAGGAACCTCAAAGAAGCTCGCTCCTTGGCTCATATGTTGACCAGGTTAGACATGCTACAGTTTAAAGTCTTGACTTTCAGTAAACGGCTAAAACTGATCCAAAACTCATTTCTCTGTATTTTTTCAGAGGAATAATACAACAAAGAGATTCACAAGAAGACCAGACGGGATTTTGACAGCGGGAGTGTAGAGTTTGCAGCTCTTGTACGTTTGACGCAGCAATATCTCCACGAGAGGTTTCGAGCTTTCTCAGGTAAAAAGCACTGATGATGTACTTCCCAATTTTGACTGAAAATTTGAAAAACTTTACCTTTCAAAATCTAAATTGTTTGATTGAACCAGGTGGCATGACTGTGAGCAAGAACTGGACAGGGAAGTAAAGACAAGGTTAGCAGCGTTCAAGATACACTAGTTCATCTGACATTCCAGCCATCTCTCATGCACGAGGCCTAATTTATGCTCCGAAGTTCATTAACTGAACTGAACATGTACAAATTTGTGGTGCACTCCAAATTCTGCACTAAGTTCTATTCATATTATTGGAGGAATCATTGCTAGTCATAGAATTAAAATGCCTAGCATCCAACACGAATTACACGTCTGGCCCAGGTTTACCACCTCGCTTGCCACTAGGTCGGAGGTAGTTTACGAAGAAGCGCCATTTAGTCCTATGCCTTTGAGACTACAAGCCCTGAAATAAGCGGGTGAAACGTGACAAAGGTCGGGCAAGTAGAGCTCCTACAAAAATTGATAATAATATAAAAAAGCATTGAGGTGAATTATGTAAACTTCGAGGTTAGGAATATTGTAAGTAAGGTTTACTTTTAGATTCTTTATAAAGGAGAAACGAATGTTCTTGAGACAGAACTGGAATTTTAAATGGTCTAGAGTAAAGCCGCTTACAGTTCTCACTTTTGCAAGATGTGTTGGGAAAGGAGGTTATGCCAATAGTTTAGAAATTGTCCTTATTGCATTGCAATTAGGTTGTTAGGCGTCCAATAACAAGAAATGATCGGGTATCCCAGCTTTATCATAGATTCCTACTCGGCTTTAGCAAGTGTCTCCTCCTTTGAATATTTGACTTGGTCAGACCGACCAAGTTCAGATCTGCAAGGTGGTCAAATGCCCCATTATGATGACCTACTGTGAAAATAAGGCTGATCATGAGTGAACCTTAGGGTGGATTTTACTTCAGGAAGGAGTCGGAGTCAGATGATCAGGTTGGAACTTGAATTTAGAGCACAGAAACACTCTGAAGCGTTTATTTGAGAGGTCTCGGCTCCAGCTCTTACTATTTGCCTCACAGAGGTCGATGACACTAACATCTGGTCAATCAAATTAGTTTGACCTACGGATCCGAAATATTTGAATTAAGTTTACAAATCATATTGTACTAAGTTTTTCAACTGAATTTGATTCGGTGACCTTTAAGCATTACCCTCCGTTCGACCTCGAGAGCAGAGGTCAACGTAGCTAACGTGAGGTCATCTGGAATGATTTGACGAATGGAGTCGGCAGGTTTGTTTTATTAACTGCATTTCAGTTTGAGCAAATTTTAGTGACTTTACCATCGGACTGATTGTTACATCTGTGGAGGTAAACGCATTTAAAATAAAATCAAACGGCTTAGTTTGATCCACATACTGAGTTTTATCACAGCTTACCGTTGACTTTACGAATTTCCAGAAATTGTTCTGATAACTAAGTTTGCAGGTTCTCTAATTAACCCGAATTGCTGATCCAGAACCTGGGTTAATGTCAGTGAGGCAAAGAAAACAAAACACTGCAAGTAAAAGGAAATTTATAGCTATTACTTATAGTGCCTACTCCATCATATGTTTCATGATTCTTCGAGCTCAGTCACGAGAGTCCTTAAAACTTCAGGTTTGACTTGTATTTCCACATAATTTCCCACTCGTTAAAGTGTATACCAACATTTAAAGGTAAAAGCCCAATTTTGAATTGGTCATTCCCAATTCAAAGTACCCTTAAAGTAAGTAAAGACAAGTCTTATTGTAAGCAGCCAAGGATCTTGTCAGAATGAACTGAGCAAAAGCTCATGTCCAGCCTTGTTAGAAACCGAAAGATATTGTCAAGAAACTCAACATGATGATGATGAAAAATGATGAGTGAATTTATGTGTGTGTGTTAGACGACCAAGTCCGTCTCCCTGTAGTACATTTCTTAGTGTGTCAATTGCTGACTATGCATTTTTATGTAATATAAACAAACTCTGTCCTGTAGCTCGGTGAGTCTGACTTGAGAGAGTGATCGTGCCTTTGCAATAAACAAGACACAACAACACTGCATTTGCATTTTGCATTCGATTTTTGCATGAGACTCCTTTGATTTCTATAGACGGTCAGTTCTATAGACCCTAGTGCTGTACTCCCAGACTCCCACATTTAAAGTCAGAATTTCATAAATTCTCCCAATTCAAACAAGCCTAATGCACTTGACAAAGCACAACAAGGTTCCAATCAACTCCTGGTAGGGTAGCTTCTTAACAACTACATAGACTAGACTCATCAATCGGGTAGTCCTTCACGCAATTCTGCATATTTTATTTCCTCAGCAGGGTGTTCGCATAGAACGTTTGGTGAAGTGTCATCTGTCCATCATAAGGATTTTTTGTTTTTTTGTATTTATTGGACTGTTTGCACCAAGTGCATAAGTCCGTTTCAGAACATCAAAGCATCATAATAAAGTGATGAAACGTAAAGACATTAATAACGATTGTTATTAATCTCAAGTCACGTGCAGTTGGAAAAGTGTAATTTTTTTTAGCGCTTTCCTAAATTGTTTCTATCACAATAAAATATCTACTTAAGACAGTACAGAATTCTTTAGAAGGCACACGTAGTCCTCTCCGTAAATAATACCGATGCTCACCAGAGTCTACTTAGTTATAGATAAAAGCATTCGCATTCTCTTCGCGCGCTGAAAGTTCAAGAATGAAAGCAGTCCGTTAGTTTCGTTTGTAAAAGGAGAAATGGACCATTCTAACCAAAATTGGAGCCGCCGCAATTAAAGTAAACGGCTTTTTTTACGGTTGTAAATTTTGAAATCAATTAAACAGCTCCAACCAAGGTAGGATAACACCAAAGATAGAATAGTGATGGCCTCGTTTAGTTAGATTTAAATTGCTCTTCTGTTGACTTGAAATTTGCTTATTGTTTTTCTTTGTTTATTATAACGGGGAATTCTAGTTCGTACCTCAAGGGATTGAGCATTGACCGTAGCTGGTGAACAAACGATCCAGAAATTTTCTACGTCATCCATTTAAATGGAGACATTGACAATAGTGATAATATTCCGACGAGGTTGAGCACTAGGGCGATGCTGACATTGAATCTTACGGCGGTTGCAATGATCCTCCAGAATTGGACGCAACTCTAAACAAATGATGACGAAAAGATGACATTTTAAATTGGATTGTTTGGTTGTTTTACCTTCTGGATCTATTTCAATAAGCTCGGTATAATTTTCCAATCGTCTTAGAGCTGGATCTAATAAAGTACTAATGTTTGAGCTGTGTTACCTACGACAGGGTAGAACCAACTAACTGGTTTTTGTTACAAAACGTCCTTATATTAACTTATGTTTACACTACTTAACGATTACCGGTGTACTACGTCATCACTACTAAAAAAGGTTACGGTGTGCGTAGCTCATCACTATTTGATATAATATGATAAGAGGTTTAGCTTCACATAAACCTATTTGACCAATAATAACTACGAGTTGCTAAGTCGTCCCTTGAAAAAAATAACTTCTCTCAGTGCACCTCTGATTGCCAAATAAAATAGAAATTAACACGCAGCTTACTGCCGTAAGTAAGAGGGCCTGAAGAATGTCCAGTTTGGGTTCGGATGGCAGAGAGGAGATTGAATTGAATGAGAAGAATGAGAGAAAGGTCTGGGAGTCACTCACGATTTAAATAAATTAATTAAATTTTTACACAGTCAAAACAATCCTTCAGTATTCCTTCGAGGTACCTTGGTGTGGCAGGAACGGTCGTCCTGCTTCTTTTGGTAAAGATTTGTGATGCTTTTGTAGGAGAAGGCGTTGTGGACCCAAGTGTTGTAGCAGCGAACGTTGCGTTGTAGAAGCAGGAGTACAACGTAGAGACAGGTGTTGTAGAATTCGAGGTCTGGACAGACCGAGATGTCGGATGCGCGGTTTATTTTTTATTCACCGGGTCAATCGTACGCCTGAGGCACGAAGCTCGGCTGCTGGGGAACATAGGAAACACTGTCTTATGTTTTTCAGTCACGTAAAATAGCAATGGAACCGCAGTCGGTGTAGTCAAAGCGTATGACGTATTTTGATTCTATGTTTTTGGTGGCCCCGAGTAAGATGGGAATTTTGCATTACAATATCTGCGAGGCAACAGCCTTCATATAGTTCAATCCTGTTGGTGAGTCTTACATGCTTGGCTAGACAAGCAAAATGGAAATGATGATGGCGCATGCACGATTTTGTCCCTACAATCGTGTTGAGTTGTTCTTCTCGCGTAAAATTGCTTAGATCACAATTAAACTCTACTAAAAATTTCACACTTGAGTCAAATGCAAATTGCGAGTGCTCAAAAAACAATTTCCGGCAACACACAGTCATACATTAAATTGTATTTATTTGAAGGCAATAACTCGACATGTTATAAATGTTTGCATATAGTGGGGCTCTACTGAACTAAAATATATACATATATATAAATAAATACATCATAACTGAGATAAGTTCAAATTTCAGTTTCAAGACCTTTAGCCTTCTCACCTGCTGGGGCAAAGTTTGTCAATTCAATTGCGTCAGGTTCCACATCTTGTTCAGTCTTCTCACCTGCTGGACAAAAAATAGTCAACATAATTGCCTTGGGCTCCATAGCGCGTTCAGAAATTTCTCTTCTATTTGTTTTGTTGATTTATAATTGATAATTAAATTCAATTCAAAATTAAGTTTGAGTTTTTTATCGGCAAACGATGGCAAGCAGATAGAAGCGAAAGGCGATTGGAGGCCTCCAGGTTTATTAAGAGTCGCTACAAAAAATCGATCAGTCTAATTTTAGAGTCATGGTGGATAATCTCCGAGACTTTTGCTCTAAAATTACTTTATGGTTAATTTATTGGAGATTCAAGTAGATATTATTACTAGAAATACGTTTAAAAGTAATTTTGAAGTTGAACTTAATAGATTGCAGGTCTTGCGTGCTTTCTGAATTCCATTCAAATGTGTCGTCATGATTCCATGCAAAGTAGCCAAAAGTGGATGACTTAATAGTAAACATCACGCAAGTGAGCAGTATAGTTATGCTACTGAAAAAACACTGGAAAGGGAGTCCACGAGCTCAGAAAAATTTATGTTTTGAAGAAATCACAAAATTTATCGTGCAACCTGTCGTTGTTAACGGTGGCTTTTATTTGTGATAGAAGGTCATTGGCGTCATCGACAACCACCTATTACTATGGTCTGTTGGACCTAGCAATGTTGTTCATTGGCTTGCTTCTAGCAGATAGTTTCCCGTCGGTTGGTCCAGATGGTGACATACGGGTTGTGGAACATCCCGAATTGAATGAATGTCTTAATAAATCATTCAGTCATGAGCGAATGAACTTGCATTTTTCTCGCGTAGTACTGACCGCCATTTTTTCAAGGTCAACACCTTCCACGCATCATGATCCTACTTTTTTGGAATAAAACATAAGCGGGATAGCCGGTACATCACAATCTTTTATTAGATTCCAATAAAACACTATTTTTTTTACTACAACTTTGCATAATTCCACCATCTGGAATCACACTACAACCTCTTGCATTTTTCACCCTGGTCGGCATACGGGTTATACAGGGTGGCGCGGAAGTCCTGTCTCACATGTTTTATTGCAATAATTCCTGAACCACTGAACACTTGGCTACGAAACTTTTACCGTTAGTAGTCAAGGGTCTATGCTCTTTGTTAAAATTGTTTTGCTTAATATAGCCACTCGCAGTGCTGACCTAGGGTCAAACACATGTGGCGAGTTGGAGACCCTCCGGCACGCAAAATGAACGTCTGAAAATCGACTTTATCGAAGTGATGAGGCAAGTATTACAAAACTTGCCCAGATATTTCAAAGTCCTATCGAGTTTGTAGCTAAACTCAAGGGTCATCTCGGACAATTTTCGCTTTGGCCAAATGTTGTGTCTTCTGGTTGCTATTGTAAACTTTGTGTGGCATGAAATAGAAAGTTACTCTGGATCTCACTTTTTTGAAATTGAGTCTACGGTTTGAGCCATATGTCAGTTTGAAGCCATGTTATGGCCCTCTTGTATCCCAATAGCTGGGATCACCTCTGTGAAGAACAATTCCGGTCTTCGAATGAATTTTTCACCTTTCCACAGACAAAAGTCACACAAATGATTTTGAGAAAAAATCTCGAGCACTCAGTGGCACCATTGAAAAAACTGTATAATTTCCAAGCGCATATACCACTGAAAGTTTTGATAGATCCGAGCTTTTACCTATAAACTAAGGTTTAGCAAAAAAAATTGCCGAAGAATTTGAGTAAGGTATCGTATGAATATGATCGCTTATCTTTACAGATGAGGCGCGTGCCAGGGCTCTCCAACTTGTGACATGTGATTGACCCTGGTTCAATATTACGAGTACTAATACTAAACGCCAAATTAAAAACATAGACCATAGACCTTTGACTACCACTGGTAAAAGTTTCATGGCCAAGCGCTGAATGCTTCCGAAATTATTGTAATAAAACTGTGAGACAGGAATTACGCGCCACCCTGTACACAAAGTAAGGGAAATGCATCTCATCATCCTGCATAGTGGGGCGAACAAAGCGCTTTACATAGCGAAACAAAATAGTAAAAACGTAAATAGTCCAAGCTCCAACAAACCCAACAGCGAAGACGATGGAAATAAAAACTGCAAGCAAATAAATTTCATAAAAATTTTTTATAATAATATTTAAAAAATAAACACGCACCAAATACAGTTACGATTGTGTGAAGCTGCTCCGCCGCAGGTGAGGTAGCAGTTGTGGTTTTATGCCTCTCCATAGTCACTGTAAACGGAGTCACTGTCACCGTTGTCATAGCCATAGTCATCGTCATAATGTCCCAGTTCCGGCGTTGACATTCTATAGAAAAAATCAACCAAATTAATTTCCCACAGTGAAAATAATAAATATATATTACAACTCACCCTTTGGAGTTTTAGCCCTTTGACGAACGAGATTGGGATCAATCTCACCGTAATCGGAAAGGCACACGGATCCTGCAATAGTCTTCATATATGTTCGAAATTGCAAGAATATAACCTGATATAGCCTGAGATGGGCGAAAATATCAGGACAGACAAAAAGATGAATATAAAATGTGCCTTTAACTTTTTTTATCCAGAAACTATGACTGCCTTCTTTAACAGACTTCTTGTTGATTTGTTGTTGTTGGTGTTTTTGTCGTTGTGATTAGTTTGTTGAATGATTGAGTGAGCTCTTACGAAGACTTAATGGAGGATGTATGCTGAAGCTAAAGTCAGAATGAGATGTTAGCAATGGTTTTGTTACTGTCAGGGTCTTGGTAAATCGGAACGCTTGGAAAAAAGGAGTGGATTATTTGAGTTGAGTAATCTGTGAACGTTAGCACCAATGAATTGGCGCAGAAGAGTATGAGATAAAATGGAAACATCTGGAAAACAAGACCAATTGACGATGACTGTAGGGATAGCGCAAGGATGCTTTCTAAACTTATTTGGAGCCTGAGCAGCTCGCCTTTTTCCCAGGTAGCAAAGGAGTATATGCGCTGGTCAAATGCAATCATATGTAATTATTGCAATAATAACAACTCTAATTTACATGTTGTTGGTTCAGGCTCTTATGCGCTTGGGCTTAATACAGCAGAGTGAGAGCAGTTTCAGGCCGATCAGCATGCAACAACACTGTAATTGGGAGCGTGTAGGTTTGAGTCCCTTTGAGTTTGAATTTGGCATTGATTATTTTCAGAAATTACAGACAAAGATATGCTGCAAGTTTGTAAATAAATTGACTTTGTTAATACTGCTCAAAGTACAGCAAAATTCTTATTGGTTGCAAATGTCTCATGTCAGCACTGGACAAACACTCAGAACACATTTTGTGTGACTTAATGTGAAATGCAGCATTATTTCCTCTTATTATGATGATACTGGAGATTTACTAATAAATTCGTATTGGTAAATGTGATCATCATAATAAATTTCATCATCAAATTCATCATCTGTGAAGTAAGCTTCTACGTATCCCATAAGGTCGCCTTCTAGGATTAGATGGCTTCGTCTTCAAGTACTGCGGACTTTCAAGCTCCGTGGGTCCGATTTCAATCATTTGTTTCCATTTTTAGATTTTAGTTTTCCATCGGTGATGGGTGGTCATGTAGTTGACTCCTCTGACAGCGATGTATGTGTGCTTTACAGTAAGCTTCAACCTTCGACACAGCACAGTTGTCTGTAATAAGGTTGAATGATGTTCCACTGTCGAACAAAGTTCGGGATACACCTGAGACCATTCTGATAATAACTGTTACCCAGCCTGTTGGTGCGATCATAGTTTTATGCTCTCCATAAACTTGATTTAGGAATTATGAGTAGACTAGTTGTACGTCATTTTCTTGCATTTATTAATGCTGCGACTTGCAGGTCACTGCAGTATTTGCTTTGAATAAAGATGCAGGTCTCTTTAATATTATAACGGAGAACGCAACTTTTACGTACGTAATTTGACTAGTTCTAGTGCATGAATTTACGAAAAATAGAGAGTATTTATTTCCAAAAACTTGATTAAAGAAAGATTGAGGTCCAAATAATAAAAGTTCAGATAATGAAGCTGATGAGAGATGAAATAATGTGACTGGTGGTAAACTGTGTTTGGGTAAAAACAACTTAAGCGAATTTAAAAAGTAAACAACTGAAAAAAAGATGATGGAATAATGATGATACCAATGGCTTTGGTACTTGCTGAACCCGATTTCTGTTTGGATTGCTTCTATTGTAGTTT
Organism: Deuterosminthurus bicinctus; assembly: GCA_034698825.1. Lineage (NCBI taxonomy): Eukaryota > Metazoa > Arthropoda > Collembola > Symphypleona > Bourletiellidae > Deuterosminthurus > Deuterosminthurus bicinctus. Next base: position 11,608 of record JAQIWI010000696.1, on the reverse strand, counting down.
GCTCCAGCTTGTCGTTGACGAGGTACAGGTCTACGTTTTCTCTCTTGTTAAAGAATTCCAAAATGGAAGCTGCATACTTTGATATACACGAAATGGTTGAGGGAGTGTCCTCGACTGCCGTGAAGGATGAGAAACTTCCATCCTTTCCATTAAGTTTGATTGTTGCCACGGGCATAAGTGCCAGTTCACTTGATTGGAGCATGCAATCTGTGGGTTTGTGAATGTAGTGCTTTCACCTAGTACTCAATAACTACGATCGCCATATACTCATGAAGGTCGCAATGCTCAGGGCTGGTCATTAATTGACCCACAAGTTCCTCTCATAGGGACACAACTTATGACACAATGTAATATCGCATACTATGATTCCATTTATTCTCTATTGACTTGAATAAATGCCTGCACACAGAACACAAGACTTGTTGTTCAGACGAGTGCGGAACTCAGAATAATGCGTTTCTTTATTTCTCTCAAGCATCTTACAAACTGACATAACAACTTACGCTGACGTGTACTCATTCAATCATCATAAACACTCACTTCTCTCATATTCGCACTTTGGAAACAGTGCGTGCTCATAAAATTCTAATATAGGGGGGTTTACATTCACACAATTGTCTCGTCTACTTCTGCTGCTTGATTGTGCTTCAATTGAGCTTCTACTTGGGGATGGTAGACTTATTACCTTGCGTGAAAGTGTCTGTTGTAGCAGAAGAACAGAGAAATGTTCGGCTTCATGGTTAGACACTAGTTAGACTTCATTCATTGTCCGATAGTTAAAACTAACAACGCACGCAAACAGTTTAAAAAAAAGATTTGAACAATAACTAACCAGAACGTACGGCTCATCTAATTATCAATAATACTTAAACAGCATATGAGCACTGGAGAACATATATAATATTTACTTTTACAAATCATTTCTTCCGTTGGCCACAACACCCAATTTACAGTACAGAAGTATTGTGGCAATAAATCTTACCTTCACCATCAATTTCATAGTACATGGCCAGTCCTGAGCGCGGGGCACTTCGTCCGTACATACCCTCAGGCAGCTCAAACCGTAGGTCTGTATGAACTACTCTTCTTCCGTTTGCCGTTATCACTTTTTCCTCGATACTACAACAAAACAGTTAAGTACGTTCATTCTCTTTTCACTATACGCAACTTTTCCATTTACACGCTTCTGTCCCGAACTGGGTTCTATAAAGGGGTGATAAAAAAGGCGAATAAAATAGAGAGCGAGAGAGTTTGGTATCAGTTTACCGAATGATTTAATGAAGGAGAATTGGGTCCTTTTATACGAATCATACCACACACGTATTACAATAACATTTCGTTCAAGAGTTTAAAGTATTACCTGAGGAATCATAATAATGCCGATCACGGCGGAAGTTAGTGTGCATCACCATCATAACTTAGAATACCATGTAATGAAGTAAGAGAGTAAAGTACACCTAAGAAATGATCACTGCCGGAAGGCGTAATGCTAATTTAGCATAACACTTACAGATGGAGAACGTAAGAACAAGTTAGCTAATAATGACCAACTAAACATAGGGGATAACTTCACTTCACTTTTGAAAAATTCACTTTAAACACAACTTTACCTTTCAAGTCAACTCTCGCGGAATTTATTGTCACCCTGCAGGTTCTTCAGTTTTGTACGTAAGCTAAGTACGTGAACTAAAAGTGTAAATGAGATGGACAGAGCTTGTTGACATTAAAAGTTGAGCTCTTAGAATTCTTCGTGTTCAGTATATTTGAACACCTAAGTAAGAACGTGATGATGCAGCCACATTTGCATGCATAGAAATAGTTTGCGCTGGACTTGCACTTTAATTTACGTCAGTTGATGCATGATGCTAGAATTCAATTACACGGCACTTTTGCAATGCTCACTTTGCTTGTGGCATATTGTAAGGATAGCTATTTTATATAATCACGAAGGAGCACTATTAATCTTCCGAACGCATTTCAATTTAAATAGCTGGTTTTTGAAAACCTACTGCATTACTGTGCTTCTTGAACACGGTACCTTTGGCAGCATAGTCTAAGCAAATTACCATTGATTGCATGAATTAAAATAGATTACAATATAAGCCAACTTACAAACAGCGAAATAGCTTTTATGGAAAGCCAAAGACTTTATTAAAGCATTGCATGTCCAAATTTACGTCTACTTTTTTTGACCCACCATTTTCAGAGAGCCAATGAGGCCACTGCATACAGCACTGGCACTATCTGCCTAAAAGTACTGAGGAATTTAGTTATAATGTCGTTTATATCAACTAAATTGCCCATTGTAAGGCTCTCCCTGTAACGAAGGACAGTGCACCCTGATAGCTACTGCATTTGTTACAAAAATTACTGCTGGTCTTACTTCAAAAATTGAGACTGCTATTTTGGATGGCTTCCACCTATGTAGCACAACCCACAGCCACGTTGAGGACAGGTACTCCGCATGTCATATTGCAATTAAGGTCACAAAAGCTTTTGAAGTATCCCTCGCAAGCAGAATAGACTTTAGACAACAAGTTGCAAGAATAGAAGAATCGGAATTTTCAACAAAACAAGTGTAGTTGTCGGAAGCCTACGGCACGGGATTAATCTCAGAAATTTTCCAGAGAGTCTTTGTTAGTGAATATCATCAGTTAGCATGCAATCTACTGAGCAAACCTTGTAGTACTGATGAAGCCTACTTAAAATTATTGATAAGAACAATCCGCCTTGAGAGATTGCTGCTGCTACAACCTTAAAAGACTTCTTAAACTCTCCTGAAGAAACAAGGGTCACATGAATACGTTGGTCAAGGCAACTTTGCAGTCCAAATTCCACCTTCGTAAAATGTTCTCGTAATTATTGCTGCGGGCAGATTAGTTATATGTACTGCAGCTTGTCTAGCTGGCGTGTGAACACATTGTTCAGTGCTGCAGACACATTTTGTTGAAGTGTTTGAACTTCTGAGCCGAAAATTCCATGCTACTACATCAACTCAAGAAGATGTTGTAATTGCTAGTATTAACTCAGGGTAGTGCGGGGTGACAAAGTGATAATCACATGACAGAAATAAACGAGAGAGAGAGACGACGGAGAGATGAGTTCCTTTGGAAGGATGAACACTGATTAATTTATTAAAGCTCAGATGGAAAGGAAGAAAGATTCACACATGATCCCATCACATGTAATAACAAGTCAAAGTTCCAATAATCAATTGAGTCATTTCCGGGACAACGCCCGCTTAAATGCTACCTCAGCATTGCAATGTCCTAGATAATATTGTCTTCTCATCATAACAATAATATGCTAAGACATCAAGTCATTAACCATATAACTTCCTCAAATATGAATTTGATTATAGAAAGAATTTTGCAATACTTTCACAACTTCTCTCCCAAACATCAGCAGTTCCTGGTTATTTTGACGCATTGGATCGCGTAACTGTACAACAGGAACCAAATACTACGACACGTAACATCTTTACAAAAGAACTTGATGGATTTATTTGTGAACCTTATTAATTTCGGCTCGAACATTGTATTTACTGCCATAAAGTTCTTCCCAAAGCTTCGAAGTCACACTGTGGACGGAGTATCCAAGTATGGTGCCTGCAACCTATACATCGAAGCGTTTCTTCCTCTCAGACTGTGCTAGTTTGTGAATAGTGTTTGAGTACTCATTTACTGTATTTTCAATATTTTGCCGAAAAAGACACTGAATGTCCTGTCGTGAACAAGCCAGATGTGCACTGAAGTTCACGTCTGAAGCTGGCAGAGGGACGGTGAAGATTACTTTTGCTGTTAGCTCATATGGGATGACTTCAGGGCGCTTGAAAAATAAATACGTTTTGGCACCCAATAAAAATTGACGGTTTCTATTAGGTCATTAGAACAATAACATGCAATACCAATACGCCCATCATTTGGGCTTCTTAAAAGGTTTTCTTCAAGGCCGTGTGACAGTATCGTACAACAATTTTCCGTCAAATGTCGGTAAACCTGTTTCCGTTTTACCTCACACAGGTGGAATGGTTTCACAATTTTGTAATTTGGTAATGAACCATTGTACAAAGTTGTGGAATCACCAGTGCAGTGTAAAGATAGTACAGAACGACTGCAGCTATAAAAACAGACAACCGCATCTTGATCACCAGTACGATTTTTATGTGTGCCAACCTCACGGCCTAGAGAGGGACACTTATATATTAAAGTAAAGTAGTAGTAGTATTTTTTTATTGACCCTTCGGTATTACCCATGGGTCTTACTAAAGTACAGTATGTCAACTCATAGAGTGAAATTTTAGCCTCCCACTTCGTGCCATTTGAACAGCCAAATAGTTTGCTCTTACATTAGTCATCTGCTTGTGGGAAGGCAATAAAAATTACAGCTCTTGTCTAGACTGTGTTACTGGGAAGGCGATACAAAATTCAGCTCCTGTCTAGACGTTATTAATGGCATTACACCACTGCACAACATTTCAGACGCTGAAAATCGACTCGCCTATGCACACCAAGCATTCCTACAAGTATCCTTGTATGAAATAAATACAGCTTATTGTCAAGAGGAATTCGCGTTTGAATAGAAGCGTTTTAAAACACTTTGAGCGATCTCTTTTTGCTGCAAATTTTTGCACTTAGCGTGGCTATTTTCAAGATTCCAAAGGAGTTTTTGCGATTACAATAATGCAGGGTTTAAAAATGATCTGGCCTAAGGCCTACAAGAAGCCAAATGACCCTTGTACTAATTTTTTCGATTTAAAAGGCCACATTAAGTCACCTCAATTAAAACTACGGAGATTTCTCCCAGTTTGCCTGCAGATATTCGTACATTATTGCTGCTATTCGTCGGACTTAAAAGTGGCAAAATCAACCTCCAACTGATTTGTTGTTGTTGTTGTGTTTGAGGCATATCAGGATCAATAATAATTAAAGAGCTGACAGGTCGAGCAGGCCAAAAAGGCTTATTTCGACCCATTCAAGGACCTCGACAAGCGCTACACCGTGCTGGTAGCACTTTGCTGTTGTTCTTTTGCTACTGTGCCTACTGCCATGAAGACAGACAGAACGCATTTGAAGCCTAAGAACTGAGCCTCAGTTCGTTGACGATTGCCTGTCTCAGGTGGAGGAGGTGAATCATGATATGAAGGGGGCAATCAGGCATTATGTGGGTAACTGATTCCACCTCCCCGCAGTCACATAGTGATGAAGGGTAAACTCCTTAGTCCAACTGATTTGGTTAGAAGTATTCTTCAAAGAAATCTCGGGTCATTCGGCTCAATTTCTGCTGTTCACCCCATAATACATTTGATGACCTCTGCAGGTCAAACGATAAGAGCTAGAGCCGAGATCTCCGAAAGCCACTCCTGACGTTTTTGCGTAGATTTCAATGCTAAAAACCACGACCTCAATATCGCACTCCTTCCCGGAGAAAAGTTAGCCCAAAATTTTAAAATTGACCTAGCCGTATGTATTTAATGGGTGACCTTGCGGGCCATCTGACCCCGCCAAAACAGTTTGTTTGGTCAGTACTTAACCATTAGCAGGCAGCCAAAACCTCAGGACTTGGACTCGGAGACTGAGAAAGCTGGGAGAGCTGGTCAATTGGTTTACAAAGAGCAACTTCCAAACGGTTTCACTAAAAAGCAAAACGCCCGAATCTGTTGAAAACTTGCCCTTTGTGAGCAGCTCACGCGCGCACCATTTCGAAGGTATCATTCGCTGTAACAAAATTGTTAGTTCAAAGCAAAGGGAGGGTCGGTTTACAGGCACAGTTAAAATTACAAAAAATAGCACTGCGTTCTAACGACCCATGAAAATAATTTTATTTTTAACAATTATTACCAGTTTTTTGTGGTAATTCGTGTAATTTAACTGCAGTTTCTAGTTATGTAACATACACATCGCTTAAGTAAACATCCTGACGCGTCCTAGATGCAACTGCTTTGAAAAATTAAAATCAGTGATTGTAACAATATTTTCCTTGAAAGCTAAAATGCTTCAACAACTACCAAGTTGTCAAGAACGATCTATCATCAATAAAAATCAAACCATTGATCCTTTTTATGTGAATTAAACCTACATCTTTAATATGCTTGATTTCATTTATTGTTTTTGTATTGAAATTCATGCATCCATTGCTTTGAAATCTGGCATGTCACAAGCACTTTTCTCGCACACCCGCACGAAAGTATAAGGGACGTCATTTCGACTACAGTCCTTTCAGTGCCCGTTTTGCAGGTTCCAACTACAACAACTTTACCCATACTTTTGCTTCAGGAAAACAAGATCCCGTGACTTCCATCCCTTCTGGTTACTTTGTAAGATTAAGCATATAAATGAGCATGCAGGTGTATGTGCTAACAATAGCAGCAACAACATTGCATCTAATCAAGCTGGTCAGCTCCACGGCGTTCATAGAGGCCAATATAGACCTTGTGGGCCACGAGCATGGAAAGTGACAACTACTGCTCGGCTTCTGTCCTTGCTTCAAAACTCCATTGTATTTACAATTTGGATGGGCTGGGAAAAGCGACATGGATTATTTTGCATTAACAAGATTAAGGTTACATCAAATTATAACTGGAACACATGAATTGCACAGTCTTTGCGGAAATTCTCTGGCCGTACAGCAAATTTATTCTAAATCTACGCTTTTACGAAAGGAAGGCCGATCGATTTTTCACCAAGTACACTGAAAATCACTTAAACTTGTACACTCCTGACACAACTTCATCAATCTTGAAGCTGGGAAACCCCATTTAAATATTCCATAAAGTAGTACTATAAGGCAAACTTTAGTTTATAATACACACAGTGACGTTGGAATGTAATTTGGCACACTATATTTATAGCATCAAATAGTCTTGGACAGCCAAAGACCTAATTTCAGCAGCTGTCACCTTCAGAGTACCCAGCCACTCACAGGTCCACGTATTCTTGCAAAGAGCTAAAACTATCAACTGGATGAGAACAACTGAAGTGCCTCTGCTTGCAACCTTCACTCTGTGGTGTCGAGCATTAAAAATGTTTGTCAAGGTTTACCACCTGAAAATGAAATTGTGCTAGCGTAGTCCTCATGAATTTTTTTTACGGAAATCGCACTTGCATTCAGAGTTTTTCATCACTGTGTACTCTGAAGGTGGTTTTTGTTTAATTTTGTTGTAATATTTTCAGTTGTAAGAAAACCAGCCAGCATACATGATCAATGCAGCCTGCGGATTTCATGTCATTTTACTGAATGGCGTCAAAGCAAAATGAAAGCTTAAGCAAGGCTGAACCGCTTTAAAAGCATTAGTTGCAAGTCGTAGGAAATATTGGCCTTTCGCCATGGAGACAGTCGCTACAGTATGAACAAAGCGAGTGACTTAAACAACCACGCCAAGCCTCACAGCCCATCGCGTAGGCACCTTCAGTGTCCTTTGTGCTTCAAGCATTTCATCACGCTGGATCTGCTTCAGAGGCATTGTGGTTTTTACACGAACGACAAGCCATTAAAGTGCCGCCATTGCATTGTGAGCATTTAACTGCTAGACAAGGTGATGACATTTATGCAGTTTACACAATGTTAATGGAACAAATGGAGGAGATTGGCAATGTGAGCCAAAAACTTTAGTCTAGCCGCCGAAACGGATTCTTAACAATTTCACCAGCCATTTAAGTAATATTGCGCAACGGCGCTCGATTTTGAATTAAATCGGTTCATTTAATGAATGACAATAATAACTTGTAGCAAAAATGAAAGTACACAAATATCATTCTGAGCTCATCAACATTTTACATGACATGCAAATTTAGACGCTTAAGTACAACAACAGCTCGTAAATGACTCATGGAATGCAGTACAAACTCATAGTAGCTCCCATAATACTCATTGCACGTGCGACAAGTCTTCCCCACATGTCCTCTTCCTGGAAAAAATACATGAATGTCATGTATTCTTCTTGCATGCTGTTCGATAAGAATGTCAGAGACAGCAGTATAGCCACAATGAGAACATTTGTAAGGCCTTTCACCAGTGTGTTTCTGAATATGAAGAGCAAGAACTGACGGCCAACCTAGTTTTTTTGAACACAGGTTGCAGACATATTTTCCGTTTTCATTGTCATGAGTAGAGCGACCAGAAAGCAGAAAAAGCAGAAAACAGAAGGAGCTATTTCGCAACTATGGTCGCTATATTTAATAGATTCCCCGGATTTTAAAACCTCAGAAACTGCTTTTATTGGCACTCCAAAAAAGCAGAAAAAGCAGATTTGAAGTCTCGAAGCAGAGAAAGCAGAAATAGAAAAATGCAGGCAGAATTCAGAAATTTTGTGAATTTTTTTGAAAATTTCTGGTATTTTCGGGAAAAATTAACAATTTTGTCGTTTTTATTTTAATTTTTTTGACCAAAATTACTGAAAGTCGGGGAAATTTTATTGTCAAACTACTTTTTTTGGTGAAATGTTTCGGCAACTTTGGATATTTTTGAAACTGAATTTCCGGAAGTATTAAAGTAAAATTCTGCAATGGTTTTTTTATGCTTTTGATGACCAAACTTCGGTTCAGGCTGTAATTTTGTTACTCTTGACGAATTTTCAGCTAAAATTTTTTCCTAAAATCGAATGATTCAGCTAGAAAATGCATTTGTCTATCCGAACTGATTTTCAAAATTTATAAGCAGAAAAAGCAGATTTCCAAAAACGCAAAAGCAGAAATTGACCGCTAAAAATAGGAGAAGAGTGGTCGCCTTAGTCATGAGTCTTGATGTGACGGTTGTAGCGGTGTCGAAACTCAGTCTGGTAATCACATTTTGGGAAGGAGCACAACAATGTATCCACTGGACCAACCTCTTGAGATTTCGATTGCCCTGACACCAATTCAGACCGGACCTCTTGATGCTGATTGCGGACGTGTTTCCGCAAATATCTTGGCCGCCTTGTACTGTAGATACATTGAGCAACACGACACTTCAAAATTTGGCGCACGTGTATCTTCTTTGTGTGTATGTTGAGTACTTCGACGGATCCACATATGTAGTTACATCCTGATCATCTACATTTGACAGTCTTCTTTTTGTGATTTCGGTCAAAATGTGAGCGGATATTCTGAGGAGTGCCGGTAGAAAAGCTACACTTTGCAGCTTGACAACGAAAACTTTTGATTTTCTCATGTGTGCTCTCATGTTGGCGTAGTCTGAATTTATAACTTGTACGGAAGTCACACTTTGAGCATTTGAAGGGTTTATCTTCACTGTGGACGCTGCGGATGTGAAAGTTTAACTTGAATTTGGTCTTCCAAGCGCGATTGCATCCAGGAAATTGGCAAACGAATGGCGTTTTCTTGGAGTGAACAGCGAGGTGATGTTCGAGATTTCCCTTATTGGCGGATTTGTAGCTGCATCCTGTCCATGGACATTCGTAGGGACGTTCAAAACTGTGAACATTTCGCACATGAGGTGCTAACACCGACTTGTGTTTTGTGGTAAAGTCACAGCCGGGTATGTTACAAGCAAAGGGCCGCTCAGTGGAATGTTTCCGCTTGTGGTATTCCAACCTACTTCGATAAGTGCATTTAAAGCTGCACGTTGCACACTTCCACTTCTCATCCCGTTAATAAACAAGATGTTTACCAAAAGGACGAATAATCTTATGAGAGCAGTTCAAGTGCTCCGAAAAATAACGCTATGCTATTCCATACAATGTTTTCCTGCTTGCACACGCACCACAAGATTCATCTCAGTACTTGGACACCTTAAATTGGGAAGGGTAATCCACATATCAATCTCACTCTTCTCTATCCTCAGCTTGCTGGACTTTGCCCTAAATAACTCAGCGCATATTTTGAGCCAAAGCACTTACCTCAATGACCATTTGTACTATTTTATTATGTTTATTGCTATGGTGACGGCAGATGTAGTCATCCGTGGTTATTGTTTCTGGATGTGGGAAGAGATCCCACTATTTGTCTCAAATGTTTGTGAAATGTGTAGAAAATCGATTGAAAGGGCAGCTGGCGCTAATTTGAACGAAAGGCTTAACTTGAAGTATGTAGGGACGGCTGCCATGGTTGGCTCAATGCTTGTGCTCCATGGACTAGCCGCGGGATTCGTGCTGAGAATGTACGTGATGAACAAAACTACTACAATGACAATGACTTGCAGTTTTATCTGATTCCCAAAAGTGAAGCAGTTGAAAATTTAGGAGCACAGGGTGTTCTTTCGAAAGAAAACTAACTGGAGTTGTATGTTGTAAGGACTTTTTTATTTCAATGCAAAGGTTTTCCTAATCACACATTTTTCACCAGAGACGTAAATAGCGCGGAAAAATTAAAAATTTGATATGACAACAATAAATTCACATAAAAATACTTCAAGGAATTCTTTTGATCACCGTTGGATAGCGTGGATTGAAATTTCTAACCTATCGTGATAGTAAGGCCCACCATGAAGATCTTGTCAAGTTCAGCTTAGAATATAAGATGAAGTCGTAGACTGAACAGTGAAGATACCAGATACTACGTTGTCCAACACAGCTGCCACGAAAACCAAAGCTGTCCCATTCTCAATGTACTTAAAAGTTCCTATTGCTTGGCGAACAAGCCGTCGTCTCGTGCGCAAGGCTCCTAATCGTGTCTTTCTGAACTCTCGCGCAGCTTCAATTCTCAGCTCCTCCAGAAAAATGGTAGATTCCTCCTCGAGATTTTCTGTCATTCTCAATAAACAGAAATATCCGATGATTAGTCCAGTCGTAAGTAATGCAAGAGATATTCTTAGAATGACGTATTTTGGTTCCATGCTGGTCACTTTAATTGCAGTAAGGAAGGCTCCAGCGGGAGCATAAGCCAAATAGGCATGCACGAATGGAAGACAGCTTCTTATTTCATCGCTCAGAGTGTTGGTGACGAGCTCCAAGTACACGTAAACTTGTCTTCGTTTTCTCCAACTGAGGTCTCTGAATGCGCCGATTCTAATTTGTGTAAAGGATGAATATAACAAGAGAATTGAGTTGAAGCAAGTCAACATAAAGATGTGTCTAGTTACCTGAGTGAGCGAATGCATAAAGTTTCCACCAACACTGGAACAAGCAATGAAATTCCGCCCATGATAAAATACACTAAACCGATGTGAAATAGTACCACATCTACGGCTATCAAGACCGTGAAGAAGGCAAAACTTGTGGTCTCAACGTATCTCAAAATCAATGAAGGCAGAAAAATTGGGATATTCAGGTTCATTGGTACTAATATAAGAAGAACCAGAGGTATAACAAACTTGGCCGATTCCAGAACTAAAATGAAGAAAAGCAGGCGTGGGTCCTTTCTTAGTCCACTACCACTACGTTTGTTTTTTGTACCTACAAGTCGCAACGCCATATTAACGATTCATTCAGTCTATTAATTTAATGTTTTTTTTAAAGATGCTTAGAACAATACCTGCAAACTTTGTTTGTAACCGAAATAGTTGATTCAAAAACCAGCTGTATTGCCTTCTCTTCGTTCGTAAAAACAAAAAAATATACAAAGCAAACAACATCATAATCATTAATACGAAGAAAAATACCCCATCAACTGTAAAACAGCCATCCTGAGTGATCAGAAGCCCTTCATGAAAGATCATTGTCGTGTGCATGAGC
>JAQIWI010000695.1:0-24416 GCA_034698825.1 Deuterosminthurus bicinctus | reverse complement strand
ACAGCATGCAGTAGACCATTGATATTACAGCCGAAGCTTCTTCAGGACCTGACGTGTTTATCATAAAAAATTCAATATAATTCGATAACACGTTTGGGTTCTGCAACAAGCTAAAATGATGTGACAGGACTTATGCCTCACCCTGTACAAGACTAAAGTTAACGGAGGGAGCGGAATTAAAACAACTGACTTTAGTCGAACTGGGCTGTGCATCAAATTGAAATAAGACTATGGCCAATCACGCCAAGAGGACTCACCATATCCATGTTACTCCTCACGGCAAAGAAGATGAAGTGAAAAATTGTCGCACATGTGGTCGGACTTGCTTGAGTTACAGGGAGTTGGTCCTTCACTCAATGAACCATTTAAAGCCTGTTGTAGTTTTAGAGCGGCTACGTGTTCACTCCATGTGAAGTATCCTACTATGAAGAGCTATTTCAAAACTTAGCATACAGCAGGCCCTTTGGAATGGATTTAATTTAAAATGCATTTAGTATGCTTTGGTACAGATAAGCCCACCTCCCACCGCTTAATTCTTGTATCACTGTCATTTTCATCGAACAAGTTTGGATTAGTTTCCTTCGTTACTGACTTGGAGTTAAGTACCAGACTATGTACAACGGCAGAAATTAAGGCAATGGTTGCACAACTCACGAGAGGATTCACCATGTGGACAAGACGTTGGCGGTGGTTTCGAGTGGCAATCGTTTGTACATTCTCATCCAGTCCGGCATTGTGACACTCTGCATTCTGAAAGCGAATGCTTCCATTATTGGCAGCTATCGTTACCACCTGTTGGACTATTGCAGCTAACGCTGGGATCGACTTGCCTGCAAGCATGGGTGTGTAGAAGAAACCTCGCCCTGACTGATAATGGCAGAAAAATTGGCAAAGCTAAGTGATGTAAGGACGCTAAGATGTTTGGACAGCTGATACGCTACATTTGAATCTGTATACACAAGTAAACTAAAGAGGAAATTCTACATTATTCTTTAGAAAACCCAATGACAACCGCTTTTAATTTTGTTGGTAGCACTTGAGCTCGAGTATCTCCTCCGCCACAAAAGTGTATTGATTGGGACATTAGCCTTTAAAATTTAATGACAGTGCTTTTATACAGACAAAAATGTGCCATAACCCCAGTGTTCACCCAGGTGCTGCAAGTCTTCCTCTAGATTTGCCACGGCCTTTGGGGCCGGAACCCAAACCATCTCAAAACTTTCTAATGTGTTTCGAATAATGTAAAAATTTTTTAACAAATTACTTAGAGCTTTTTGTTCTAATTAGAGTAGCCAATTTAATTGGCTGTGAAACTTTTTCAAGAAACCAATTAAATTTTAGACTTTCACGCGTTACAAGTATGTCACTGTTAATGAGTTTTGTCAGTTACAGCCTTGTCTTTGTGTGTAATCGCTTGTCTCTGATAAATTTCCGAATAGACTCCATTTAAACTGGAGTCAACGGGATAATAAGCACTGTACTTCAGAAAAAATTGAGATGATCATTATATCAATTACCATGTAGTTATTTGTAAAAAATATATAAAAGCTCCAGCTCTGAACTAGAGTTGACTCTGCGTTTTCTTTTTCAAGAGGTCTCAAGTTCCATACAATATATTTTCCACCTGCAGAACCTTTTTATTTCAACTGAGAGAAATTATTCACTTTAGTGCCTCATTACTCTAAGTTAATTTTGCTCTAAGTTAATTGCCAATGGAGATTGCTTGAGATATTTTACGGCGGTCACAAGCTGGCGGTCCCTGCCAGACGAAGCCTACTGCTACAATTCCAAGAGAGTTTGGATGTTAATAATCAAAGTTTAATCATTAATTGTTGTTGATATTGAGACGTTTGAGTGTTTTGACAATAAAAGGCATATAAGCTGAATTAATATCAATGTCAATTTTTTCCAGTCTCAGTAACTTCTTGAGTCCAACTGCATCGATTTCTGCACAACTATACAAAGTCTCAATATTATGGCAACTGTAATGATAAGCAAAGCTAAGAAGCTTACAAGAAAAAATGACATAACAAATAAAGCAATCGACAAGGCAAGACAGTTTTAATGGCTTTTGTTCATATAAAATTCAATAGACTGGAAACGTCCAAAGTTTTCCTAGCTGTCCAGCACTTCAACTTTGCAATACCGGATTCGTTATAGAATTCTGTTTTTGTCAAATTTCAACACATATTTTCCTGCACATCACTACTACGTGGTGTTTGTGGAATTGTAGAACAGTTGGTCGAAGGCACAGTTGCCCGAGTAACAATTTCCTCCAAATAATTGTCCTAAGACAAGTACCCGAAACATTCGACAGTTGACCGACGACTATGGCTCGAAAGCACATGGTCGAAGACACTTGCCCGACGACTGTTGCCCGTAGCATATTGACCGACGACAAATACTCGAAACATTCGAAAGTTGACCGACGACACATGATGGACGACAGTTAACCCAAACCTTTGATACTTGCCCAAACACTGTTCCCCCACGTCAGTTAACCAAATTTTTCGTCACACTGATTTAAATCATAAGAAGTTTTCGTATGCGTATTCATTTCACAAGTGCTCTAATTCAACAGCGAAGTTCTTTATCATTAGGGAAAACGGTAAGATCGTAAAGTCGGAGACGTTTTCGCATGCTTGTTAAACGCAAAGGAGCTCAGTTTTCGCATTGCATTCATATAAGTTGTATCCTCATGTGACACAGACAAAAGTGACGTTCAATATTGAATTAATGGCAGTCTTTAAGATGAGCTCCAAAGTCGCTATCGATTACTTTTGCCTTTCTGGATGACTAAATCTCAGTTTCTCTCTGATGGCATCTGACCACGATTACACATTCCCATTCGACAAAAGCGCTTCAATAATGTAGTATATCAAATCTCGCCCATCCCATTTACAGTCAATAAAAAACTCCGCTATGTCAACCTACCCTACACACATGTCGTCAACTCAGATTCTACAGCCATTCCCTTCAACCGCTCACAAGAATACAATTTAATCCATTTTCGACTGTGCCAAGTGGGCTCTTTCTCCTTTGAATCATCATAATGGTTATCGTGTCTTTTACTAGCTATGAACAAGGATTAACAAGAGCATCATTAACACCTCTGCTCTTTCACCTGCATGAAATAAAAACAATTTTCCTTTGTTTTTAGGTATGAGAAAGACAGATTGTCATCAGCAAATTACCCCATCTGAAATCGAAGCCAAAGGACGACATCATGGAGGTGAATATTTTGTTCATTATGTTGCATGTATGGTTTCACTCTAAATGTCTCTTGGTGTTTATTTAAGTGCAATATTTTTCCTCATAGTTTGACTCTTCTTCTAAATGTTTAATGTTTGGCCATTGCTCATCTTATGGTTGTGATGGGGAGGAGGTGAGTTGAAGAATTATTTACAATGAAAGGGAAAAAAACAAGAGTATAGTGGGAGCTAAGATAAGATGACGGAATGAAGGGAAGATGATGATGGAAGCTGAACATTATCTCGAGTCTCTCAATATAATGCTTTCTCAGGTCCTTGTCAATCGTGGTTCATAATTTTTTCAGCGACTGAGTGAGGAAGAGAGTACGGGAGGAATTTTTGGAATGTTGTTGTCTCTCTGTGTGTGTTTGCGTTTAGATTTGATTGTGTGAGTACGAAATGTATTTGAGAATTGACAGCTGGAGAGACAGACAGTACTCTCTAAATGTACGCATGCTGTATGAAAGTAAATGAATGCTTGAGGCTTACGGGGCTTTTATAGAGATGAAGGAAAGCTATTAGGGTAAAGATCGTAAAGTACTGCATGATTACTTTAATGGTTAATATAAAGTAAAGTAAGTTGTTGGGCAATCTAAGAGAATTATATTTTATGATGACGTCATCATAATAATTTTAATGAATTTTGGGTCTGTGTGAGGGTTCTTAAAGGAGCTGTTATCAATATGTTACATTGCAATAGTTAAATGGATTGGGCATAAAGAATATAAGACCAAGTATCATGTGATAAGCTGGAAATAGGCAGTCACCACTCTAGCTTATAGTTGATGATCTAGTTGGTTATAATAGGAGACTTAATGGGCCGCTAAAAATTTCTTTGGGAGCGACACATAGAGACAGAGAGACTTCTTGCGGTACTCCCCCCTGATATTAATAGTTACCGAAATCCACAGTTTTTAATGTTTCCTTTTTTATATTTGCAGGAGCTATCATCATGGAGATTGAGATGAATGGGTGGATTGTTTGTGGCTTGTGTCGAAGACGGTTTGACGACGAGGCTCACTTGCCAGCTCACATCCGTCGCAAGCTAGGAGAGGAAGAGATGGAGGAACACTTTCCCTGCACCTTTTTTGGGGACTCCTTCCCATCCGAGGAAAGGCTCCAGCGCCACATCACCTTAAAACTAGGCGAATGGGCCTGAAAAACTGTTGAACTTTAGAAACCAGATTTTCGGGAAACCAATAAATCGCTAATAACCAATAAAGCTATAATAAACCACATAGAAAAGTAAATAAATATTTACATAGTTTTTTTGTGTGGGGAATAAATAGAATGAATATTTAGAATCATTGCTGATTAACAAATCAATCTTAGAAGCCGCCTTGAGGAAATATCGGATGATAATTATCACATAGCCGTGGCATAGTAGACTGACGCATGAGATGTCAAACGATGGGTAAATGGATACGAAAGACGTTGTTGGCTTGTTATAAATTGCCGGCAAACAAGAATATACTAACTTGAATACAAATTTAGCTCATTTATGGTCTACTTCAGCTTGTACTTATTTCCTAAATTACTATTTTCCATGCAGATTTCACTATACTCTTCCTCGTGTCTGTCATTAATGTTGCTAGAATCTTGAGTTGACTTAATTGAGTGAGTAGCACTGCCGAGAGCATTGAGCCACTTGGGCGATGGAGCAAGAGTAGTCAATGGATATGAAAAGAACTGATATTGCAGTTGTGACAATAAAATTAATGTCTTCCGCTATAATTATCATGGTGATCATCATCATTTTCGAAAGTAGGTTTAATTTATCTGCATGCCGAGATTCGGAATTAAAAATAAACTCATTTAAGCTACACATTCCCGTCCCACACGCACCAAACCGACAAGTTTCATGTTTGCAAACAAAAAGCCAGACTGGGGAGATTTTTCTCATTGAGTCCAATCGGGAAGGGAATGGTGGATGGGAAGCCGCATGTCCTGTCTAAATTATTTCGAGCTGAGGGAAGTCCTTAGTCCCTCTATGACGTAGCTAAATTATTACTCTGTTCAGATATAATGGTCTGAAGTTCCATATCAAATCATCTCTAATGGAGTAGCTCTAACAGCACACGGATACCAGCAGGAGCTTCATATCTTCCCCATTCCCCATCCTAAGAGCTAATGCTTTCAATTAAAAAACGCATCTCTTCATTCTGTGGCGTCACATTTACACACACGGTTGATCCATTTTTAGCCTTCTACAAAATACTCTTTTGTGCACCATGTGCTGATTTTTTTTCTGCTGGTCAGAACTGTAGCTTGGTGAAATTTGTCAGTATGACCTGGCTATCCATGAGGATTATGTATCCGGGTCTTTTTCTGTCTCACTTTGCTGATGAAATGCAAAGTAAATTGTAAGACGAAGCACTTCTGAAAGATGCTTATTATCCTAAAACCCCCCGACCTCATGTGCTTTGCATAACTAATGAGCTTGTGGTTTTCATACGGCTATACGTGCGTTGTAATAACACTTACGGGAAAGTCTCGAGTCCTTTTATGGACATAATACTCACACCATCCCCTTTGTAGTTTACTTGCTCTGGCACTGGAATTTTATGCATGAGGACTAAGGGAAGAGATCGAGAGAAAATGAAAGGTGTATCTAACGTATGTATTACACACAATAATACTGTTGCAATGATTAAAGAAAAATGCTTAATGAAATTCGCATATTCATACGGGTGAGAAGCATGACTTGACTGACTTTTATGAAAGCTTACTTTTCATCACCACCACATAACCCTCCATGGAATGTACTTACTTCCGGTCGGGTGGGATTAAGCTGACCAGTGCAAATGTTTCAAGAAAATGGTGAGTATAAGAGGACGGTGGAACGGGGTGACATTTAACAAGGTGTGCCGGATTTGAACGGGTCTCAAAATGGTAGTCTTGGTAAGTGTCAAATGTCAGGGAAGAAGTAAAGGGGTAAAATATCTAATTTTTTTCCGTTTTTTTCTTTTGATTTTCAGCGTGAGGAGCTAATACGAGCTTGTGTCATCTGCGTGAATATGACCTTTCATTTCGTGCTCGCGCAGCTTAATACGGAGGGTGTTCCCAAAATGCTGCAGGCCAGATCTATTGTGAATAGCGCAGTACATGAAACAGGTGAGTCTAATTCTGCTTGATGGGAGGCGGATAATTAACTTGATGAATTGATTTAAGTAATTGGTGTGTGTGAAATACATTGCCAGCACCTAAACTACGAACTGGCATTCCCTAATTTCTCCATTCTGGAGACGAAGTCTAGATGCGAACGCTGTGTTAAAAAGGGATTAAAGTATATGATGATGGATTCAGGGTCACTTTGCCTGTCGGACTATGGTGAAATTGATAACATTGTTGTTCAGCAGCGAGCAGGAACTCCTCAAGGTGAGCATGGGGCGGGGCGTAATGATTTACAGGGTGGGTTTCTTATTACTTTCTTTATTAGAATGCCAGTTGAAGCAGTGACGCAGACGATATATAAATATGCGCGACTAATATTCTCAATTAACCTTTGACATTTCCAATTAATTTTCCCTGATCTCGCTCGCCAGTTTTGTGACTAGCGGTTGAAATTTAAGGTATTTTTTAGTGTAAAAATAAACGCAGACGATATATAAATATGCGCGACTAATATTCTCCATTAACCTTTGACATTTCCAATTAAATTTTCCTCATCTCGCTCGCCAGTTTTGTGACTAGCGGTTGAAATTTAAGGAATTTTTTTGATGTCAAAATTTCCGATGATAAATAATAAAGTGAAAATAGTTTGTACTCGTCATTTTTCCTAATTCATTGCCATACATTTCAATTTATTTATCTATTTAATTAATTATTAGTATATTATCTGTTGCAATACGGTGAGTCTCGGCATGTGTGAATTTCTTCCTGGACTGACTCATCTGGTTTTGAGAATTACTTTTTCCACTCGGATCTGAAGTTCCCCCAAAAAAATCCGAACGGGTGAGTAGTTTTGGCGCAGAAAAAAGGTTTTTATCTTAACAGACTTTCCATTTAAGTTTAATTTGTATGAGTTTATCAGACCGCCAGGTCATGGCGGCCGAAATGGGCTTTTACATTGTCGTCATACTGATCATCCAAAGAGCTTGGCCACGCTGCGCGGAGACAGTAGATGTTCATTAATGACATTCTGTCTGGACAACGGATACGTCGTTGGGAATGGCCTCGGCCACCTCATCGGTATTATAACTTTCAATGCTCCACCGCAGCCCTGGTATGCTTCACTGCTTTTTTTGGCCTCAATGCTTTGCGTATGCTTGACCAGTGTCAAGCATTCGCACGTACTTTTTTCTTACAAATGAGTTAAAGCCAATATTGATTTTGGGTCAATTCAAGGGATTATCTACGATATAACAACCTCACTTTTGTCACTCTCCTACCTTTTTTCCCGGTCGGTTGCAAAATCGCCTGGACTGAAGTTCGTACAGATGTTGGTGGTAACTTCCTCGTTCGTCCATCTCCCAAGTTCAACTTTCTCCTCATAATCATCCTTCGGAATGGAGTACTCATTGCTGTATTTCCGCCGAGGCTATCCTAGTACTCACGCCACCGTGAGCAACTCCCACGCTAAAAATAGCATTCTTTAAAGTTTATGGAGCAAATTAACTTGGATTTGCAACTCCACCCAGTCCAGGTATGTACATAATTATGTACATACTCCAGCTTCGCCATTTTAACCAACGGATTCATCCCAGAACTGGATGGATTTACCGGAAGATTACCAGGGTCCGGTAAAGCTTTATGGATCGCCCATCATCTCGAGATATCCATATCAACAGACGTTTGCTGTCATCTGTCCCATGAGCTTCCCAGTCGTCGGTCCCATCTCGTGACCCGCGGATCTACCGGAACTCTGGTCATCCTCATCATTCCAGGATTTTATCCAGGCGTCCTCACCAACTCGGGATCCTCGATGGCGCCATATTGGAACTGCAAGAATTCCTCCTGCTGAGCGGAATGGAACCAAACCAGGACGGGTCATCCCACCGTCCCAGAATCCTCCATACGTAGAAGTCTCTGGAGTTTCGCTTGTCCGCCGGTCCAAGCGACGTCAATGCCTTGAGCCAATTCCACTTCTCACGGTGAAACCGGAACGGCTGGAGCCCGAAGCTGACTTGGAGACCAGAGGTGTTGCAGGACTCATGGTTTTCACCCAAATCGGCGGTATTGACTGAGGTCCATTCAGCGTGAACCCCGAAGTGAACCAAGCCACTTTCAATAATAATAACACATGCCATTTTGTGATTTTTCAAATGGATTTTAATAAATTAATTCGTTTATTTTTTTGATTTAACCATTGAATTTCTTGTGTATTCTATTTATTATGTACTACAATTAATTCATAATGGATATTTTAAAGCTATAAGGTCGTGTTGGAAGGTCATGTTGGAGGTTATGTTGGAAGGTCAAGTTAGGAGGTCATGTTAAAAAGTCAAGTTGAGAGGTCAACCTGAAAGGTCATCTAAGGAGGTCAACCTCAGGGTCCAGAAGTGACCTGACCCGACCTCACATGTATGTACGCCCCATGTTTAAAACCCATAAGAGAAGCGCGCTGGATAAATGAAATCTACTACTGCTAACTAGTGGAGGTAATTTCTCAGACAGGTGCAATGCATTTGCTAGTTAAAGCTGAGAACGAATGATTGATTCTTTAAACTTCTGAGTATTGGGCCGCCCTCCCTCCTGACCTTTTCAACCCTTTCACCAAATCAAGTTATTTTCGTGTACTTGCGGACAGCACTCGACTGGAGGACATGTCTTTAGTACATAAGCAGAGCATTTCTAGTTTGGATTTGGAGATGCCGGTGAACAGTTCACAAATTTCTCATTGCCGTTCTCCGTACACGTACATTGCGTCCAGTTTGATTTTAAACTTGCAACTTTCAAACCGTTTGGATTATTTTATTTCATTGTAACCCTCTTAGGATGCGATCCAGATACCTTCTGTGCCCTTAAGAAGTAAATATCTTGAGCTTGTGCCTTTCAGCAAAATGTTTAGCTGTCCTTTGTGTGCAAAATTATTTATCACCCCATGGAAATTAAGATGTCACGCAATCCCCCATACCAAGGAGAAACCTTACAAGTGTCCCGCCTGCTCTGCGTACTTCGGGCGTTCAGGAAATTTGAAAAATCACATAACAGCTGTCCATGAGAGTGTTAAAACTGTGATAAAAAGAACTTCAAGTGCCCGATTCGTAGTTACAAATGCTATGGCAGAGGAAACTTGAAACCGCACTTAGAAACACATTCGACTGAGCGCCCAATACTGCAGCGTATTTGGTTGTAACCTTAAGACCAAATATAAGCGAAACTTAAAATCACATGTGAGCCAACTTCACAATCAACAACGTCCCTACGAATGTCCATTAGGTGGGTGCAAGTACAAGGCCAAAACTAAGCAATGTCTTAACATGCACCTCAAAGTTCAAAGCAATGAGAAGCCCTTTGCATGCCTGGCTCCAGAGTGCAATTACATCTGTAAGCTCACTTCTTCCGAATTCATACCAATGAAAAGCCCTTCAAATGCTCTACTTGTGATTTCCGAACAAACCACCAACAAAGTTTGAGAACGCACCAAGATGGACACGGGAACACTAAACGTTTTCAATGTCAAAATCCAAACTGCAACTATGACAGCCACATGAAACAGAAAGTCGAGATGCACTTTGACCGGAACCACAGAAAAAAGGACGTGTTTGTCGTCTTCCAATGCCTTCTTCAAGCATATTATTGTTATTTTTGTCTTTAAGGCATCAAGTTTGGTTAATCATTTTTTTTATGATCATAAATGCAAATTTTCTTGTTGGAAAAAAATGTCATGAACATATGACCCCAGTTGTGTGGATAAATTAAACGTGTAATATTTTGACCTTGGCAATCGACGCAATTCAGAACAATAGATTGGCATTGATTCAGCATTTTTGAAACCCTTGACTACTTGCTTACAAATATGGCATTGGAACTCCACTGTGTAAGTCAGTCAAACTGAGAGTGACTCATAGAAGGCTAAATTTACATAACAGTTGGCCGAGCAGTACGACGATAAGTGCTTTATTGTTACCGAGGCTCCTTTTCAGAAGGGTCTAGCTTTCTTTCCTTTTGTATAAATCAGCAAAGTCCTTCGAAATACAAATACCGATTGTCTATGGTTCATTCAAAAGACCTGACCGGTACGCACGTACTCATGAAGACACCGAATTCTATAAATAGCTTTGAAATAAAAGGGGTGCGTACAAGATTCCATTCATACACTTGAGACCTTTTCAGCCCTTTTTAAGGGTTATTTTATTTCGTTTATTTATGGACCACACTGAACTGAAGGACACTCTTCTGAAGTAAGCAGACCATTCATTTCCATGTTGGAGGCGACAGTGAGATATTCCATGCAGAACCTCCCAGTGATTTCCCTGACCCCTTCCATTGTCTTTGAGATGTGTAAATTCGGAAAGAGGGGGTCAAACTACATTGGTTGGCAACATTTTAAGGTCGGTCGGGGCTCCTGGTTCGGATAAATCGGAGCAAACAAGTTTGAAGGTGGGAACCTGGTTTTCTCTGGAACGGGTAGAGATATCGGGATCGTTCTTCGACGAAAAAATAGCTCATTGTATGTAGTTTATCCGGATTTAAATTCATTTCAAACGGACTTCAAATTCATTTCGAAAAAATCGAAATTTCGAAAAATTGTTGAAAAAATATAAAAAATCAGAAACATGTGCCGAAAAATCAAGACAGCCTACTACAATTTTTCCTGAAATTTTTCAACTTTTTTTTTTGATTTTTTATATCCATTTAAAAGGAAAATTTCAATCCAGTCCGCAAATTTTTGCCCTCAAGAGCAAGAGGGAACTATCGCCCCTCTCTACCCATCCCTCCCGCATCCCTCAAACACCGGGCAGATATCTCCCTCCTCACTAACCCTCCCTCAGCTACAATCGGCTTGCTCTCTCAGAAAATGCCCCTCCTCCCTCCGAGTGTGAGAGAGGACTGCCCATGTGTGGTACTCTTAAGTTTTTTAATGAATCAATCTTGTTAATGGGAACCCAAGACCCGATTAAGTGCTAACTTTCACATAATAGAATTACATCATGATATTCTCAGAAGCAAGGTATTTACGAGACATTTGAACATATTTTGAATTTCAAATTTCCCCTATTGCACTTTTTAGCTGCAAAATGTTCTTCTCCCGTTTATGTGTGCAAAATTTCAGCTTCCGGAAGCTCTAAAACATGAATACTTGCTACACCAAAAAGAAGCCACACAAATGTCTCACTTGTTCAGCAGCTTTCTCAAGTCTAGGCTGTTGGGCCAAACACCTTTTAAGTAATGCACATTTACATTTACATGACAACTTATAAAAAATTCCCATTATAAAGACATTTTTATAAATAGTTACAGTGTCATAAAGTATACTTACCAATGCAGTGGCAGAGACAGATTGAGCTTGCACAACATCAAGCATAATATGTACGCTCATGATGGCAGTTGCCAAAATGGTATGACTGTGCTTTTCTTGATGACTTGATTTTTTGTTGTTGGATGAGTCCGTGCGTTCTAGTAGTGAAACACTAGTCCTTGACTCGCAAATATTTCGTCTCAGCCATCCAATTACTTTACAATAAATAATTGTCAATTGTCAAAAATTAGGAAGAATGCACAGTAGATTTTCACTTTCTATTGAATTTTTATAGCAAAAATTTAAAAATGACAAATAACATCAACATACGCAATGTCATATCAAACTACATTTTGCAAAGCTACATTGTTTTCATTGTGTATATTTATTCATTGATTAATTTCTGTGTCTTTCAGCTTTCATGACGCGATTGTTTTGCTTGTTTTCTGACTCCATTCTTCGTGCGCTTCCTCGGAGCACGATTGGGAATTTTAAGTGGCAAAGCTAATAGTTTACTCAACAGGGGCAACCGTGTCCATCTGCTGAAGACTCAATAAATAATAATTGGATGGATGATGAACCTAAATGATGAACGACAGGAAGCGGGAATAAACGGGGGTGCCATATAGAATTATATTTATGAATGTAAAATTTACAGACGAACGATCGACGAATTTTTCCTTTCTATACAAAGGCTTTATGTTGATACGCAGGAAAACGTTTTTACTCAAAGTCGTATGGAATTTTCGAATAAAATAAAGCTCAAATTTTATATTAACATCCTGGATTAAAAATTATACGTCTGATGATCTACCGTCAGCCGAAGGGTACGGCGTGAAACAATTAAGCAAATATTACGCTACAATCGTATAATAAAAGTGTTAGATTATACTGCCTAATTTATTGTTTGCCGAGACTAGATTGTACTCCATAATATTATTGACGTAATTTTATTATCTGTGGCATTAATAGCAGAGTCAGGATGAGAAATCGAGGAAGAATACACTAAGACTAGTAAAATCACATATAACAATTTCAAAAAACTCTAGTATTGTCAAAGAAAATGCGTTAGAGCTAGTAAATGACGGAAAATCTCATAATGTTCTGGATAACTACGACCTTTAGTCTGTAAGCGAGAAATGAATGAGAATACTAAGAGGTACGAAGAATGCTTAAAACGACTTGAACTTAATAGTGTAATGGTTTGCGGGAAACTTTCGATGCTCTTGAACTTCAGCCGGACGAAAAACCAACAACAGATGATATTGAAAATATTGGGAATCAAAATGCTTTCTACAAAAAGGCAGCAGATGATTGTATTGCAGATAAACAAATCGGGCGATCAAACCTAGCCACACTGACGGCGACTGCGACACAGTCCTGGCAAACGAAACGGATTAACAATTTAAAGATAATAAAAAACCACAATTCCTCGGAGATGATGAATAAAGGCAATCGGAAGGCAATTTCATTTTTTAATACGTCAATGTAGGCTTCGCTTGGACCGCCAGGCTACGCCGGGCAAGCCTCCCTATGAGATAGTTAGAGAAAAGTCCCCAGGTACGGTCGTGTGATGCCAGGTGTTGTATGCAAGGTCAGCGTCCACCGACCGCACACACACAATGAACATCACCTACACCTTGCAGCATATTTTTAGCACCCAAAGATGGGCATTTAAAAACCCTTCTCTCCCCTCAACTCATCTGTTGCATGCAAAACAATTTCCTCTCTTCCCTCAACTCCGCTATTTTATGTGCGTTAATCCCTGGCAAGTCCCTCCCTTAGAGGCCTTTCAATTTTTCATCTTTCAATACGTAACCCTCCCTATTCTTCTTCTACTTTAAAGATCAAGTTTAAATATGTGTTGCCTGGCGGGATGTAAATTGTCAGTGTAGTGAATGAGAAAAAGCCAAACATCATTAGGAACGGTTCAAAAACAGCATACAAAGGCGTAAAATTGCTATAATTTGACAATTACTTGCACTTTGAAGCTGATTTTGAACAGAAATGCAGGCTCGTTATGCAGGAAAAATTATCAAGAAGATATGAAATGTTTTGACCTCACTGGCTTCAAGAGGGAACAACCGCCACTCTACCCATTCCTCTATCTTCCCTCACACATCGAACAGATATCTCCCTCCCTCAGGTTCAATCGGCTTGCTCCCTCGCAAAATGCCCATCCTCCCTCCAAGTTTGAGGGAGGACTGCTCATGTCTGGCAACACCACCTCTCTCCCCCCAGTCCCACTGGAGGGCAAAATTCACAGAAAGCTCACCATTAAAGCAGCTCTAAGCTATTCCTCAGTGTTCCCTGTCTGCATCCACGGCACCCACGTCTTTGCGAAGGCCAAGATTGACCAAGCCCTCGTGTATCCTCGAGCCAGGTTTGATTTTCCGGCCACTAATAGGAGTATTCGAACTCTATTCTCCGGTTGGTGGTAAAACCATTGTGCTGGCAAATGGCTATTACTATCAGTACGAGAGTCAAGCCAGGGAATCGAACACACGTGCTTCGGAGTAAAGAGTACATGTTTAAGTAAACGCAGGCAAAAGATGGTAAATTTGGTTAAATATGACTATGGTGGTGCCGTCTACAGTGTCCAATTTGTTTGGAAACAATCCTAGAAGAACACCTAAGGGATTTAATCCTCATATGTTTACACTTACACCGCTTCAATTTTGTTTGTATTCGGACGGCCGTGCAAGTAGGAATAGCACAAAGCCTACCTGTCCGCTGGTAAAACTTTAAATTTACACTTTAACCCAACCTACAATAAAGTTTAGGCAAATTGACTCCATTGACTTACCTCTCTTGTCTAATTTTAATTATTTTGCAGTACCGTCACAGTCGTAACATCTGCAGACGCCGCAATTTAAGTCTTCCATTACAAACGACTGCGTGGATTCACGTTACAGAGTAACACTCAGGTCATTATGTTTGTCATATAATAGATGGATGCTATTCTGTGAGCCCTCGTCAACATCCATGATGGAGCACATGGCAAATGCATCTAACCTTCACATTTTTCGGCCTGAAGATATGAGTTGCCAACGGTCAAATTTGGTGGAAAATCAATGTATACGTGAGTCTTTTTATGCAGGTACAGTGAACAAATATCGTCCATGTGGATTAACCTACCATAAGGCAATCAAGATTTACTATCAACATCAGTATTCTTAAAAACAATTTTTAGTTCATTTTCAACTATTATTTAAATTACAAGTCCTTAGCAAATTGTCAACAGATTTTTATAAGCCTAAGCTTCAATATTTCCTCCAGTGTGTAGTTCAAGAATCAGTTTTCAAAAGTTCCATAGCCTTACAGGAATCATCACACTTAAAACAAGAATACTATATTCAGCTAACCTGGACTTAAAATTAATAGATATTTTGGTACTGGTTCTATAGCATAATTACATTATTTTAATCAAACAAATCTCAAAAAGTAATTACAGTTTCTGTAAAATAATGAAACATTAAAAGCAACAACAAAGAACTTAGTTGCCACGTCCATGGCTTTCGCTTTAACATTCGAATGTCTTGAAAATGTAATTTGAGGAATTTGGAGCAAAGCGGCCCGTGCCTTTCGAGGAAGCAATGGTTACTATTTCTCGAGATTCCTGCACTACGTTGATTGTACTCTGAGAAAACTTTACAACCTTTTCAGTCATTTGAAGAAGAATAAAAACCGATAACGTCTGCCATTCTTTTCAAAAAAAACCATAGCAAGGTACTTTTTGCACCGCGTCAACGAAAGTTGAATGCCAAGAACCGTCAAAATTGGCTCACAAAGCAAGGTATAAAATAAGATACAGTGCGAATCATCAGCTGAACTTCCAACTCTGACATACAAATTTAGTTGCTTAAACATTTATGCTTCTCTAATGTGGGTCATGGTCCTGCTTCTGAATTTTTAACGTTTGTGTTTTGGAACATCAGCCCAAGTAACTCAACGATGTCATGTTCACTTAACAAGAAACCTTTCCAACGACTTCTGAGATATTCAAACTCATACAAAAAATGGCCATTTTTACATGTGTTTTACAGGCGTTTTTGGGACGTTTTGAAAATTTAGTGTGGCATGTCATGCCCCCTGATATTGTCATGCTGTTATTATTATGCATATGCTAATTGTCATGATGATATGTGGCGTGACTTCAAGTTTCTAACTTTGTCCTTCGTCCTTCGCCTTATCACTTATCACTCTGTGAATGACCGATTATCTCTCGTGGAGAGTTTTGCTTCATTCAGTGTGAGTGGAGTACTCGATAGTCGAAGAGTAGCCCTCATCTTAATAGCACCTTAAATAAAGAGTGGACTAATTATTTGTGAAGTTATTTCTCTCTCTACACACTTTATTCTCTCCGGCTCACACACACACGCCTTACTCTACACTAGCTGCGAGTTCTTCTACATTACCCGACAATACTTCCGGAATTGGCGTCCTCCCTTAACGCCAAATTTGGGCGTCTGTATCTTCCAAAATACTGATTGCAGAGACATGTGGATCATATTTCTCGAAAGCTAAGAGGTCAGAGAATGTTCCTGGCCCTTCAAAAGGTGACCTCAGCAGCGAACCGAAATTTTTCAATAATCGGGCCGATTTCTAAAATTTTCGGGTTTCCTCTTAAGGTCAACTTTGAAAAGCACAGACAAATCCTCTGAGCTCTGAGCTTTCGAACATTGTGCTCCATCTGTGACGGCGATCATTATTAATGGAGAAATCAGCGTTTAAAGTCCAAAAAAAGCCCTGTAAGAGCCCATGTTAAAACCAAATTTTTTTTAAAATTATTCAACCATTTTTGGAGCGATTTTCAAGAGCAGTAAATCGAAAAATTACCCTAAGACTTATTTGGTAACCACCATCCATACTGCTTCAAAACTTCAAAAGTTATTCAAAGTTTGAAAGTGTAAACCTATCAATGAAACACCCTGTACATGTACATGGAATCATAAACTCACTATGCAAACGTGAATTTTGCTTCAATTTAATGTTAGGTGCAATTGTACATGATCAATAAATTCACTCGCTTCAAAACAAATACAGCTAGTGCCCAAAATTAAGAGTAACGTTGGGTTTATAAAACGTAAGCGCGTGTACCTTCTGTCCAGTGAGACTTAGGAACACCAAACTTTCAGGACACTAGAGCATGTCTTCTAGTTTATGTGGTATATCAAACACTGATCGTGATCATGATCATATAATTATATGAACTTGTGTTTTGCAGAAAAATGATTAAATTTGCTGCCCTTTGTGCACCTAAACTTGAAGTAGTCCAGCGACCTTGGAAGTTCACATGTTTAGTCACACCAAGGAAAAGCCTTACAAGTGTCTACAGTGCCTAGCAGCTTTTGGTCAGAAAAGCGGTTTGAAAGAGCACGTTGACGGTCTTCATTACGGCGTCGAATTAATTCAAAACAAGCACTCCCTCCCATTGTCCATTGTGCAGCTACAAATGCTTTAGCAAAAACATTGTGATGAGCGTCCATTTTCGTGTGACGAACCGGGCTGTGGATTTAAGATGAAATACAATACTAGTTTAAGGCAACATGTCCACTTAGTTCACAGTACTGAAAGACCCCTTGAATGTCCATCAGACGGATGCAGTTACAAGACCAAAACCAGAGGACAACTTAAAAGCCACCTCAAAAATCACAGCAATGATCGTCCCTTCGCTTGCACAATTTCAGGATGCAACTATGCGTGCAAGAGGAAGAGTGATTTGAAAAATCACAACTTTGCTGCTCATGGTGAGGGAACCATCTTGAAATGCTCAGACTGCGACTACCAAACAGTATACAGACACAAATTACGGCAGCATCAACGTAGGCACTTAAAGATTAAGAGCTTCCAATGTCCAGCTCCAAGCTGCGGATTCGCCAGCACACAGGAACGTAATTTCGAGCTGCACTTTGACTCCAAACACAGAATAAAGAAAGTGAAATGTACTGCGCCCGCATGCATGCAAGTACAGATGTGGAAGTATCCATCTTCTCAAAAAACATCTCAAGTTGCACGAGAAGCCTTTGTTAATGTGTCCTGCCAAGTCCTGTAACTTTAGTACAAAGTTCAAAGGTAGGTTTCTCAAGCACGTTCGCCTTCGACACACGGATCACCAGTCG
Source organism: Deuterosminthurus bicinctus (assembly GCA_034698825.1). Lineage (NCBI taxonomy): Eukaryota > Metazoa > Arthropoda > Collembola > Symphypleona > Bourletiellidae > Deuterosminthurus > Deuterosminthurus bicinctus. The sequence goes on along the minus strand of JAQIWI010000695.1, from coordinate 6,639 downwards.
GGCGCGGATATGAGAGCAAGAAAATTTGTGCCAGAAGTTTCCGGGCAGATGGTGCGGTGGATACAATACTTTGCCGCTTCCAGACCAAGTTCACGTTCACACACCACTACGACCGTCACATAATTACTCACAAAAAAGAAGAAAAACGAAATCATGTCTGCGTATTGTGCCATTCCAGATTTATTCACTTAAGGCGGCTAAAAGAACATATTCAGAGACATGTTGGGGAAAAGGCTTACAGTTGCTCATATTGTGAGTACACGACCGTCTCTAGCTTCCAATTACGATGTCATGCTCGGAATATTCATCACATTCATGTGGTTTCTCGTGGGCAAGAAGAAGTTAATCGAAAGTGGAATACTTGTAATATGACTTTGTCAAGCTACACTGAGCTCGTGTTGCACTCGATGACACATTTGAGATCCGTTGTTGTGTTGGAGCGGCTCGTTACCTACCTCGTTACCTAGCTCGTTACCTAACCTAACCTAACCTTTTTATCGGAGCTAAAATTCTGTAGTTTTAACTTGTCCTGGTTTCTCCCGAACGGCTTATGGTATAAATCTTTGACAAACTTGTTACACACTTTGTATCAATCAATTGAATGAGTAAAACTTTCACCTTGGCGTGATAAAGTACACGAGATTCATTTATTTTTTTAAGCTGTATTCAAAATTGCATGCTTAACTAATAGGCTTCATGACGTGGAAAAGCCTCCATGGTAATGCATTTGAACACTTGTACCGGCTAACAGTAAGCTTTAGAGTACACAGATTTATTTCTAGATACATGCGTCCAACTTGATTGATTTCACAAACAGCCCCATAACAGGGGACCTTCCAAAGTCCTTGACCTTCAAGGCAGGTCCTCCAGCTTATCTCGTTGATCCTTTGCTTCCACCTGAGTTGATATTTTTAACTACAAAATTTGACAGACGCCTGCATCCATTCCTCAACTGTCAATGAACAAATTCAACAGCTCGTTCAACTTCCGCAGTTCTTCCCATGAGCACATCATTCAAAATCTTTGCCAGATCTTTAATCAGAGTATTTGTTTTTGAGTTCAAAATGAATCGAGTTTGGTTCAAAATGGTCTTACTACTCCTGTGCTTTTCTGTCTCTCCTCATTCAGGCTACCCGCAAGCTGAAGAAAATGAGGATCTAACTGAACAAGCGGACCTGACCTTACACAATGAAGAAGACGACGAGGAGGCTGGTGATGAAGAGGAAGAATACTTACAAGAAGGAGAGGAAAGTGATGTAGAAAACGCAGCAACCGACCCAAATTTCAGCGCAGCCAGTGGGTTGAACTGTTTTTTTTTTTTTTTTTTTATACTTTAATTAAGACAAGATTGACAACTTAAATCGTAGGCCAATGTGGTGACGTATCATTCATTTTTAATTTTTTTAATTTCAAAGAAACTTGTGTAAGACCGAATGGAGATTGTGGACCTTGGCACAATTCCGGAGGACTTCTCTGTTGTAGGGACGCGGATTCTGGTGGTGACTTTTTTAGATGTGAAAAATGGTTGTGGGTAGAAGAACATTATCAGTGCACTAGTATCCGAACCGAGGAAGTACAGAAATTGTTGAAGGAATTGGCAAGACAAGCTAAATTGCGGCAGCCGACAAAAATGTCTACAAATTGCCCGAAGAAAAGTCCACCGTCTTTTAATTTGTAACTCCCGCGTCTAAACTTTGATGAATAACAAACTTTAATTGTTGTAAATTGTCGGGCAATCTATTGGAATATTTAAGTTCATGTGAATGCACTTGCTCACAAAACTGATTGTTTTATTTAATTTGCTTTTGGTATTGAAACTTGCCACTTAAGACAAGGGATTGAAAAACTATCACTATTCTTCAAATGTATAAAAAGACACAAGATAAGTCCAATACTCAAGTGTCATAACAATTCATGCAGCTTTAGTACCAAGCAAAAATGCATTTTTCGTTGGCATTTGTCCTCTCGACATAGGGACTTACAGTCAGCTTCGAAAGCATTCGAATGTTGGCCACGGAGTTTCGGATGTCGAGATTGTTGGACCAGCTCGTGCGGTGGAAACATTACACTGCACTGCAGCATGCCAAACTGGGGGTTGGCATGCTGCAAACCCCAGTTTCTTCATATTATCACCAGATTAATATGATGCCTCGTGGCAAAGAAGAGTTAAGAAGGTGTGGTACATGTAATATGAATTTAAGAAGCTTTTAAACGCAGTTTGCAATCCGCTCGTAAATCCAAAAGCAACTGGTTGTACGGGAAATGTCTCTTCGCTGTCAGGGTTGTTCGCAGCCTTTAAATTTGGATTAAAAGTGAGCTTTCAGCTCGCACTTAGCTCACGTTCAGAGACATGTTAAGGAGAAGCCTTACAGTTGCTCACTTTGTAAATATACAGCTGGGGATGGCTTCGACCTTGTCGGTCACGCCAAGAACACTCAGCATATTCGAGTTACTCCTCGCAGCAAAGAAGATGAAGTGAGAAATTGTCACACTTGTGCTCGGACTTGTTTGAGTAACGGCGAGCTAGTCCTTCATTCAATGATTCATCTGAAGCCCGTTGTTGTGTTGGAGCGGCTACGTGTCCAAGTACTGTAAAATCAACGTGATGGACTCTTTGGTTTTGCCCCCGAGGGCCCGTACAATGCAGTAAGATTATTCTGGAGGTGCGAAGAAGAGGAGCTAGAACGATGAAAAGCATGCGTTCCAGGTGTTACAGATATAATTAAGACCCTCAAAGGACTCCAACTTGTCCAACTGAATGGAAGTTTTGACCCAAATTTTGTAGAACCGGACTCGTGATTGTAACCTGATGTCATGAATTCATTTATTCGTATCAATGCGGTTTCCTTTCGATTATGTTTATTGTGCTTACTAAAGAAAGTGACACAATTACTGTAGTGTAGCAGCTGAATACGCAGTTATTTGAATAATTTTATTTTAATCGGATGAGTCTTACAATAAAGTGTGACGTAGTCTGCCAGCATTTGGATGAGTTGAAAGTCACAGATATGCTGGAATATAAAGTTGTCGTAATAGGCTGAGACATGAATTGAAGTAAACTGTTGGTGGTATGGAACGTACAGGGTGGCACGTAAGTTCTGTCTCATCGAATTATTGCTTTATTTTCGTAACCGCTCGATATTTTATGATAAAAATTATACCCAAATAAGAAAAATGGTGTCCAGTCGCAGTGGTCAAAATCTCGATAAAATTGGGTACCTGCAACAAGCAGAGCACCTTGAAGACCTTTATCCCACCAAGTGCCGAAAACACGCTACTCACTTTTTTACACTTTGGATTGTAGCCTCCAAAATATTTGGTAAGACCTCCAAATTTTGTGTTATTCTGATAACTGCACTCATGGCCAACATCCTTGAATTTTTTCAAATTTTTCGGAACTTCCTATAAGAAAGAAATTTGCGTTAAAAGGCACTGAAAAATCACCTGAAGCGCCAGTATTCAGTCAGTCTGGAAAACTTTTGCTTTCCTGTACAAGATAGAATCCAAAAACCATCAATTTTTTCGCACATTCGCTTCCTTTTAATTCTGCTAATGTCTATGTAGCTCGAAACTGTTTAAAATGCAGTGACTGATACAAAACTTTGCAACTTATGTAAATTTGACCAACTAAAAGCCAAATTTTCTGTCCCATCATGGATTCATGACTACTATAGCTGGATGCTGATAGACTGAAATATGGAAACATATGCATGAACTCACCATATTGTGTACTAAATAATTCTGGTAGTTTTAGGATTTGAGGGATGGACTGGCTAGCAACAGGAATTAATAAGGAAATTGCACTTTTTCAGTGCCTGGAGTCGCGTGCCGCGTGCATACATTTTCTTGCCGAGGCAAGTTCGTTAATTAACTACAGTTGCTGAACTGAAACCCTTGGACCCTCAATATTCTCTCCGAGTCATTACCATGACCTTATGCAATTCTAGTAAAAAATTCAATAAAATCCGATCGCACGTTCTGGTTCTGTAGCAAATCAAATCGACTTCAACGATGAGACAGGACTTACGCTCCACCCTGTACATACTTTGGAAGTGATTCCGACCGTAACATCTGTTTTTCCCTTCATGATTCAAAGAAAAAATGACAGAACGCAAACCCACAAAACTTGTTGAAACATCTGGCCATTCATGTAAAACTCAGAGAGTGTGATGTGTGGTTAAGAGTCCCTACAAGAATAAATTTGATTCTCGCGATATCTACTGCATTCCCTTGCAGTTTTTGAAGCAATATTCAGTCAGACTGGGAAGCTTACAAAGCCTCCCAGTCAGTCTGGCTTTTAAATCCTGATAAATGACTAAGTCACTCCCAGCAAAAGTTTTAATTGAATGAAAATAATTCTTGAAGGCAATAATTTTAGAAGTGGGATCAAATATTACTGTTATAAAGCTTTGTTCATTGTAAATAACCTTTATTAGATTGCAGTAGCAAGACAGCTCCATTCATGCGAATGGACCGAGAGGACTGCACTTTAAAGGCGGACTCTTAATGGGGACAGCTGGAATGTTCTCTTTCGACAAGGTTCTTAAAGAATCCGTCCACAATGACGAAAATCCCGCGTACCATCAGCGACCATCGTCAGACATAATTTGGGACGCTAGATACCCTACGAAAATCAATAATAATATAAAATACAAAGGGACAACAAGTCGAACTTTAAGGCTTGGAATTGTGCAGACTTACTTAGAGTCTCTAGAGTCTTAATTAGACTTCACCTATAATATTTTGAAATGGCAAACAGGTGTTAAGATTTCTAATGATTCCTGCTCAGTTTGTGATTTACGGAAAAATACAATCACTGTTTGCTCAAGCACGTTTCCCGTCGTCATGATGACTTTCGGTCACCTGTTACGATGACGGGGACAAAAGCATCTGACCTAAAAACAGCTGGTACGTTGCATACGTTACAATGCAATGCAGCTTCACTGACTGTAGTTTCCAGACCAAGTTTCAACAACACTACGACCGCCACGTAGCTACTCACAAAAAAGACGACATGTGTGCTCGTTTTGCTGTTGCAGATTTAGTAAATCGAGTCTGCTGAACGCCCACGTTCAGAGACATATTCGGGAGAAACCTTACAGTTGTTCTCATTGATCTTGCAAAACAATGGCAATAGAGTCGATTTAAAAAGGCATGTCATGAGAACGCACCAGATTTATGTAATTTCTTGAGGCAAAGACGATCAATTTAGAAAGTGCCGTACTGGTGGCCACCAGTACGGAAAAGGTGTGCAGTTCGTTTGAAGGATTACAGATGTAACCCTGACGACCATATTCCCGCGTCATTAATCCCGTCAACATTATCCCGCGATTGCAGACGTAGAATAGATAATGATTGAGTACACACAAGCAGTAGGTCCAGTAAATAACCCTACAGTAACCAGTACTTTGAGCTTCTTTCATAAAATAAATTCGTAACCGTAAACAAACTCTGAAGCCAAAATTAGATATATCGTTTGTTTTTTATTTAACATAATTTTTACGCCACAAAGATTTTTTGGTATGTCCGAGAAGTCAAACGATAAATTCATTTACGAAATGTGCAACTTGAGTCGCTCTAGCAGTACGATGGGCTGCAAGTGCTTCATTGAATGAAGCAAAAATTCGCAGTAGCCCCAGCAAGTTTTATCACATGTACGACACTCCCTCAGTGCATCTCCTTCAAAGCGTGGAATCACGTGAATGTGATGAAATTTCCTCGCATGACTCATAAGCTCTGAGCCGTCCCGTACAGCGGTATAATTACAAAGTGAGCAACTGTAAGGATTCTCTCCAAGATGTCTCTGAATGTGATCCTTCAGCATATACAGGGTCCCGCAGAATACCTTTCTCCCCCCCTACAGCAGTAACCACTAAACCGATTTTTCTCTTATATAGCTTATTTTAAAGGTAATTTAATTGCGGATCTTATTCACTTTAAAATTTTAAAATCCGTTGAAAAACACCAAAATGGCAGGTAAAAATGTGAAGAAAGGACGAATTCTGAAAATTCTGGTTCGGCTAAAAACCTTTCCTCCCATACCGCAGTTACCAATGACCTGATTTTTGTCCACCATAGCTGATTTTAAAGACAATTTAATAACAGATCTTCTCCACTTTAAAATTTTAAAATCGGCTGACAAAAAACGAATCTGCAACCCTAAACACAAAACAGGTCAAAAGCAGGAAATTAATCCATGTGTGCCCGTCAAGTCACACAGCCGCCAGTCCCCCCGGAAATGACATCAGAAGATTCCGAAATGTCACCAAATCGTTTCGCGTGTCTTCGAGCACCTCCCAGAGTGCAGAGTTGATGTCTTTCATTTTCCCAGTGCTATTGGGAAAATGAATCGGCTTTGCCAATTCATTTCTCAGAATTCGACCTTTCTCCACATTTTTACCTGCCATTTTGGTGTTCTTCGACGGATTTTAAAATTTTAAAGTGGATGAGATCTGCAATTAAATTACCTTTAAAAAAAGCTATATAAGAGAAAAATCCCTTGAGTGGTTACTGCTGTAGGGGGGGAGAAAGGTATTCTGCGGGACCCTGTACAAGTTAGCAGATCTCGAAAAGCAAAATGGGCAGACGTGATTTCGTTTTACTTCTTTCTTGTGAGTAATTGTGTGACGATCGAAGTGA
>JAQIWI010000694.1:0-24439 GCA_034698825.1 Deuterosminthurus bicinctus | reverse complement strand
ATCTTCATGATCATTGTTACTGCTGAGCAAGACTGTCGGGTTTTTTGACAAGCAGTTTGCTTCACTCATTTTCAACATGTTCCCATATATTGTCTGTCAAAAAATGTAGACACATTGCGGCTTTACCCTTCACATGGCAACCCCTTCAAAGTGCACTTTTCCTCATTCGGAAGCGAAGTGGGGCAGTTGCTTTTGAATTGTGCAACGGATTCATTGGTGGGCTTCTTTAACTCTGCATATTTGCCAAGCAATAATCACTCTTGCGCATTGCTTCTGTCTCATGAGATAGTGAGATGTGTGCATATATTGCTCATTTCACTGCTCGATTATAATGTGATATGATATAGGTTGCAATAATTAGGTCTGTTGGGTGCAGTAGATGTGACTGTGACCCTGACTTGGTCATCCATAAATCGGTCATATACACATCTACTCCCCTTTTTGTCATCGAACCAGTTAAGTTTGCTATTAAGACTCCATAATAAATGAAGCTAAGGAACAGCGCTATAGGCATCCTGCGTACATCATAACTCGATAGAGAAAAAAACTACGCGCTACAGACCATAGTAAAGCATTTTTTATTCAGTTCATAAACCAAACTAGTACAATATTATTAATAATACTTAATTGCATATTAAATCTCTATCACACATTTAGCATGCATAATGATTGCGTACATTGCGGATACTTTGTTGAGCGTGTATGTGTGTGTACACGCTTCACCTGCGGTCTGCACCTTCACCTTTGTCTAATTAAATATTTTATGTAAATTGAGTGCGATAGGGTTGAGTACTCGATAGGTCGTTTGCTGACCGTCCAAAGGTGAATGGTGTATTGGTGGTAACTTGCTCATCTGGTAAAATAACCAACAAACAATGCGCTCACTCTTTCAAAAGCGGGGTAAGTCACGTGCGCCTTTTCTAAGCCTGACTGTGAGACAAACAAGTTTTCAGCTTAAGAAATATGGAGGAATTGAGAACACTTTTTTGAGCACCTTTTACTCTTCACAATTAACTGCACAACAGAACATTTGAACGCAGCATGATGCCTTTTTTAACTCTTCGCTGCTGAACGAGTCAAGTACTAACTCACAGAAGGAACAATCTGTGGTGCATTTAATGGATTGTCTGAGCAGTTAAAGAATTGATCAGCATTGTATGTACCATATGTCATTTTTACTGCAGCCCACTAATAAACTTTGAATTTGAATTTGAATGAATCAAATCAAGGCTGGATGAATATTGTAGACAGTGGATTTAAAACATCTAATCTGCTTATGCAACTATAGGCTCACACCCAAAAGATGATAAAATGGAAATCCGAAAGCAAGTGTATATTAGCTTGGATGAAAACAGTTTTCACACAATATTTCCATTGCAAAGCAACTCAAGTGATAAGTGAAGAAGAGGATGGCTAATGTACCGTGAAAAGGTACTTACATGAAATAATGCAAGTTGCAATAGCTGGGACTGTCCCTTTTTGTAGTACTACACAGCAAAGTGTAATTAAATCCAACATTCTAATTTTCATATGCGTTGCTGCAGCTTGCTCTGTCAACAAACAGACATATTACGTGCAGGAAAGAAACATGCGAGGTGAAAAAGCGCATATGGAAGCTGCATTGGGTGAATGACAAGTTTCCTAGCTGTCGTAACAAATCGATGTACTTGTGCATTGCATCAGATAGGGTGTTTCTCGTTCGGCCAACACAACTCATTAGCACACATGAGCATTATCAAAACTCGTGAAATTATTACAGATGATGACTGATTTGCGAATCATTCCATTCAATGTCAAATACTTGAGGAGTAAGTAGTGTATTATGATGGACATTAAAGTCCTGTCATTATTTTCGGTCTGTCTCAATAATTTATGCTCGCACATTTTACTGATTGACAGTAGTCTCACTGATCACCTCCATGCTGCCATACATACATAATTACATCGCATATTAGCTCCCGTCTTCAAAAAACTTCCCCTGCACATTGAACGTGAGCAGCATTTCCGCAAGGGTTGGTTGCAAGTGCCTTTAAGAGTAAATTGACTCTGTGAAATCGTTAGGGAATTAATTTACAAGGCGTCCGTATATACTCGACGAAGCTATTGGGGCACAGTACACTAAGTGCATTGACAGCATTACAGCAGACATCTTTATAACCCTGTACCATTTGCATCAGTATTGGTTGCAATAGGGAAGCCAGGATTGACGATAAACGTGCATATGCAAACTCATCGAGTGTCAGCCTACGTGCTTGCATTTTTTAGACTTATAAAGACCAAAACAGTTGAGGGCCATTAGCCATTGCACCATTCAAAATGAAGTTTTTTGGTCATATTTTTTCAAGTGTTATCAGGCTGAGAAAGTAGGAGGTGCTATATTGGACGAAAATAGAGATACCACGTTGTTGGTCGTAACAGCACTTCCGACGTCATTTGTCGCCTCAGGCTAGCACCACATCGAGCTACAACTGACCCTTCTCGTCATTTCACATATATAATATAATATGACTGTAGGATATCAGCATTTTATCAGATCAACTTGCCACCAACGAAATTACCTACCAGATTAGTTGGTTATTTCAGGAGTGCTCTACAACTTGAGGTCTTGTGCATATAAACAAGCCGACAAAACTTGTATATTCGTGTGTAAGCCAGCGACAGGGTATGGCCACATCTCTCATTCTACAATTTTGTAATGCACACGCATAGCATATTCAAGTTATTATGTATCACTGAACTAATAATTTTTCCACTTGCCCTCTTCAGCTTGTAATTAAGACCATGATTGCCAGCAAGAAAACAAAAGGAAAGCAGAATGCATCGTAGGGTGTAATTTCCCTTAAAGATTTATTAATTGACGCTTAGTCAATGCACAGGCTATCCCCGATTCACAACATTGCATTTTGCATTGCTCATTTATATAGATACTACTATAGCCCTGGATATTCGAAGGAAGGAGGAATGATCCAAATCATTCGTCATCGTGGGAGGCGATTATATTAGCGTAATTGTAAAAGGTCAGTGAAGTGAGGAGGTAGGATATTTGAGAGCAAAGTCTTTTGAGTCAGATGCATCAAATAAGTTGTTGACGTCGACAAATTGACTAATGCACTGCAGCGTGAAGTAAGAACTATTATAGAGACCAAACCCCCGCTCTCCTTTTCTATTCTACTTCATACAGCTACGAACAACGGGGATACTCATAATTAACTATCTATTCACAGGTGCTGACATGACATCTACAAGCGCTAATTTCCTTCAAGTAGTTTTTCTTATCATAAAGCCCTCAGGTCTAGATGATCATTATATAACATTTCTTGTGTGGTGTGCGATCGTTAGCAGTCACAGGCTGCTGTTCTATTGATATTAAATATCAAAGTTAATTGCCTCAATCTGTCATAACCACTTAACATTTTTTTACGATTGACCTCAAGCCAGTTAATTGGGCTGCAGTAGTGGAGGTTTAATTCAACGGTCTGTCGGATGTGCCTTGATCTGAGGGCAATTATTGTTAAATCTTCGCACATTCACCTCGACTAAAACTTTGTCAAGACGTCCTGGGTGGCATGCGCGTTGTGACGATGACCTCTTTCAAGAACCCCGTGCAGACAAGTACACTGAAAATAATCCCATTAAGCCCCATAATTATCTTGGAGTGTTACATCGTCCGCCATTTTATAACTAGTTGACTCGTTGACTGAATAATCGATGAATCTTCCTTGACAAATCATCTGAGAGGATTTCAGATCGTGTGGACATATATACGTATAAAGAGCCCATCTTGATTGAAAGAAGATTCACAAATGCAAAACAAGATATGTGTAAAATTGAAACTGACCCATTCTTCTTCAACTTTGTTTGTGTGCCACCGCACATTTTCTTCATGTTTGTAAATGGATAGTGGTAGCATATAGAGTGTGAGGACCAGAGAAGGAGCAGGATGATCGTTTATTAACATGTCGTCGTCCACAAAGTAATTATGAAACCATCGACCCTCATCAGTGAGCAAATTTTGAAATTTGTAAATGTAGCAATTTTACATTCATCTGTCACCTTTAGCTTGATCTTCAGTGCACCTCATCTACGACCTGGGTGTGTCATAATAGTACTTATCAAAATTCTTTGAATCTCATCACCATACTTGAAGAGTCACGCGTATAGTAACGCACTACAATTTCATTTGCTTACTAGCTCATAGTATACTTGTTCAACAGTATTGGCATACTGCCGCCAGTTCCCTTCACATCAAGTGCACTTGTGCGTTAAGCTACTGACAAAAAATTGTCATCAGGACCAACAAGATCATCAATAGTCAATCGCTTGTCAACTTTATGATCAAGACAAGTAGAGGTTTTCATTATTTCTAGGTCATCCCACGTGCTGTCCATCTGTATAGAAATTTTGGTAGCGGATCATTGACAAGCTCAAGGCACACAATTCCCGGCCAACAAAGCTCTCCTATACGTCGTCATGTCTGGTTGAAATCAGGTTGACACAGCATGAGACGAGACTTTGACGATGATGGCGCTGGCCATAGTGCCGATATCTTAGTAGTAATCACCCAATTAGTTTATCAGGTGATTAAATTTAGCCAGTATATGAGAAGTGGTTCAGTTTAAAAAAGTTGACAAAGACGGGTGCTTTGTGGATTTTTGTCAAGCCAATATCTAGGAGATATTGAGTGTTAGTTGCTACGTGACTCGATCCGAGCGAGATATTATAGACGGTTTCAAATTAATTCTCTAGTACAACAAAGGACATGTAGGGGACTTTTACTATGTAGGGACTTTTAATGAGTTACGTGGTGTTCTTTGATGTGCCAAAGCCGGCATAAAAAACTTAAGGAAAAATATTGCAGTCAGTCCATCAGTTCCCTTTGACATCAGTTCACATATTTATTTCTTTGTTTCTCTAACTCCCATTAATAATAATGCAATTCGTCGTCATCATATGAGCTCCTAACACCTAAAAGAACATAACGTTGACTGCGGCACTACGTATTTACATGAAAGGGAATTCCTATCGCCATCACAACCTATACAAAGGTTCAGAGTTCTCTTTCATAAAAACAAATCTACTCACACATTTTTAATAATGCATTGAATAACAGCTACGCCAATAATAATTGCGTCCATGTGTCTTCTGTCCATGTGCTAAAGAACTAAACACAGAGCTCCTGTCATGATCTCTTCATTTCAAAGGCACAGAACAGAGCGTGCATTATACAACTCAATCCTTTCACTGCTAAAGAACGAACGGGAGTCATTGTTGCACATATAAATTGTGCAGCAATTATTGTACCTGTTTTTAGATGCCTACGTGGCTTCAGCATGTGGAACATGTGGTGCGCATGTGAAAAAGTCAATCAAGAATTACTGTTAGCTAATGATGTTGTGCCCAGTAGCAGCGGCTGGCGCATTGGACAAAGAGAAAGTTAAAGTTCATTACCAACTTGTGTCCCATTAACACTGGACACCTCTCTAGGCCCAACTATCTAATGATTAGCGAGGCATAATTAATATGCATTTTATTAACCGTACATTAATTTCCATTTCCACACCTGAAGGGACCAAGAAATAAAGGCTTCATTTTTTACTCACGCGGCGATTAACTATAACTAACTTCGAATGATGCTCTCAGTTCCGACAAGCGGAGTCTTATGAGTTCGTGTGGCTATAGTATGAGCCGCTATCACATGGGAGTGGACGGACATGTTCATTTTCGTCTCATCTGCTTTGTTGTGCTGCCAGATTTAATTAGATTTTTTTTCAAGATCCTATACAACTCAATGCTCTTAAGGGCTGTCAGGGTCTAATGCAATCTTATGAAAAGGAATTCGTCCCGAATTTCGTAAGCTATGTGACACCTCCATCAGTTTTCAAAAGAAGCTGACCAAACGATGGCTTCCATTTAATTCTTTGTGTAACAATAACGAATGTAAAAAGCATGCACTATGCCGCCCCTTCCTGACCTATTCAGACGCTCATCTGAATAGTAAGAAAGAAGTGCTTGCTGTAGGGTTGACCAACAACGTGGGCATAATAGCGATTATAAGTGTATTTACATTTGAAATATTAACATCTACTTGCGAACTTGACTCTTCACCTGACCTGGGGGCATGTGTGGAATTACAATATATGATCGCATGAGGCCCAAGTGCAGAGAGGTTGAATGAATTATTATAAGTCTCCAATCATCTAGCACACCCTATGTGTGGCATCAAAGGTTCGGCCAGTTCAAAAGGTCACCACCTTCTTGAGTATACTCATACATTATGATGCATCAATAATTACACAAGCATTCAAACTATGGGGTTACTGCAAGGAATATTTACCGAAAATTTTATACAGTTTCTTGAGATGAAGTAAAAAAAAACAATGCACTTTGGCTCTTATTCTCTCGCAAACGGTGTCACTAATATTGGAAGTTTTTATCAGAACATAGGAAAGCGCCATGATTGTGAAATAATTTCGTACCTCGTCAGTGGCTTTGCTTGTAAACACACACACACGCTGCAACGGGATAATTAAAGGTAAACATAAGAACAACAACTTTGTGGTGAACAGTCTAATGGTCAGTGTACTTAGGTTGGTATGCCATTCATGACTCTTTAATGGACAGGCTGCTCATGAGATTTTATTGACGGTAGTAATAGCGCTTAATTGGTACAAAGTATTATGTGATCTCTGGGTTGGGCCATTTGAGAGCACAGCACACGCTCGTTCTCATAACGTGTCAAATAATTGTTTGAATACCATCAAGGCCATCTTTCTTCAAAATACTTTTCCTGTAATGTTGCTCTAATCCGTTTAGAAAATCCTCAAAAGCACAAAAAAGGCGGAGGAATTATAAACGCTTATGATAGTCATTAGGAGAAACAACAGTTTTATTACAGCCGTCACTTAGGTCAATTATGGGTCCCTTGCACCTGTGGAAGCCGCGCTGTATCTTTCGCGAAGTACTGCGAAACTTGATGAATTTTCAGTGTTCAAATGGAATGATGTAACAAAATTGTTTATTTAAAAACAGACACGTACAAAGAACAAAATCAGTCGTCTTGAATTAAACCAATTTCTTCGTCGAAATCCGCTTCAGATATCTGGAAATATACAAATAGCAAATCATACCGGTGCATCTATTGCAGCTGAAAAGTCTAATGAAGAAAGTATAATACCTTTTTCCGCTTAAGTTTCTTTACGAGCGCATCATCTTTTTCAAGTTCTTCAAATTCCTCGACTGTCAACGCGTTGCTCTTCCTCTTGCGAGTTAATTTTTTCTCTTTCTTCTTGATTCGCTTTTCCTTTGAAGTTGCCCACGAAGATTTTTCCACGGACTTTTTCTTCTTGGCTCCAGATTTGCTCTCAGGCCATTCACCAGTCTTCTTGTAAACCGCCAAATGCTTCTGTCTTGCCTTCTCTTGCTGCTTATCACTGTGAAGGATTTTGTTTTCAGTTTGTTAGCGGACCACACATATTATCAAAAGATACGGTAGCTTGAAGACTAACCCATATTGCAGTTTATTGATATCCACATCCACCTCCTGAAAATCATCTGGCTTTTTCCCATGCATTTCTGACATCTTTGGAAACTTGAGCAAACCGAAGCTCTCGGCGACACGGCTCAATGGTAAATCTGTAATGATTTCAACAATCATTTTCACTGATATCAAGTCGGGATTCGTAACAATAAGACCACCAACCTTTATGCCGCAAGATGAGATGACATTCATACTTCGTATATGCCTTGTAATACGACACAAAAGCCCTCATTGCTTTATCATAGTACTTCCTATCCTTCATTTGAAATCTCTTCAATGATTTGTTAAGTTGCTTAACTTGATCTTCACTTGGGTTTAAGTGTTCCAAAGACAACCGATCTACGTCAACCTGGACAAGAAATCGAACGACTTTTAAGGAGGAAGTATTTATGAGGAGGTCAATATAAGGAGGCAAAATTCGTCCTGTGTTTGATCTTATGGTTGCTAGTAGCAAGATTACCTTCTGGGAAACTTTAATAAAATCAATGTAGTCAATTTCGGAGGGGAGCAATAACAACAGAGCTTGCCCTTCATCTCCGTTCCTGGCTGTGCGCCCTGCCCGATGAATGAAGGAGGCAGGATGCGATGGGGGATCATACTGTACGACCCAATCAATCTTCTGTGTGATGTCAATTCCTCTTGCCATCACATCAGTGCAACACATTATCCCTGCAAATTCAAGGGCATTTAACTTGAATGAAGTCATACAGAGAACCAAAAGTTTGCTTGATTGTGCTTTACCTGTTTCAGATTCCCTGAACTTGTTGAAAATAGCAAATCGATGCTTCTCTTTCATTTTCCCATGGATAGATTTAACGTTAGAGACACCACCACTACACTGGAGTATCCTATACAAAAGACATTAGTTTGAATGGCATTTGAACGGTAGCAGCCTGCACATAAATTGCAATATGTCATTGTAGTTACCTTGGTAACACCATAGAAAAGTACTCGACACAAGCACAAGTGGAGAAAAATATTAAAACCTTCTTAGATTTCTCTTGTTTCAGAAATTCTATGAGCAAAGTAAACTTCTTTTCCGGCTCAATAGTATAGTAGTAGTTTGCTAATTTTGCAGGCACCCGGCCTTGATTATCGTTGTCTCTAACAACTATAGAGACTGGATTGCGAAGTCCAGCTCTGATCAATTTGATAACCTCCGTAGTTTGCGTGGCGGAAAATAAACCCGTTCGTCGTTGTTTGGGCAACAATCTTAAAATTGTATCCAATGACTTCTCAAATCCCAAGTTTAGTAGACAATCAGCTTCGTCCAAGATTAATACTTCCTGCATAGAGAAAAACTTGCGTGAAATTCCATTCCTATCAAATCCACATAATAACTACTGGTCCACATAGTAAGTTAACCCAGTACACACCAAAGACTTGACAGATTGTGCAATTCGAGAATCCTCTCTTCGAAGTAGAAGATCTTCAAGCCTGCCAGGTGTTGCTATTACAATATTGGCCCCCGCATTTCGAAAACTGCCTACATCAGTTTGGATGGGAGTACCTCCAATAAATAGTAAATGTTTAAGTTTTCCCAAGCCTTCCTCCTCAAGTAGTACAGACAGAACTTCTTTGATCTGATGTGCTAGTTCCCTGGTAGGTGCTATTATTACTGCTCCTATTTCATGCGGCTTCCATTCCTCTTCCCGTCTCTGAAACCATACACAAAAAAGGTACAACTTGAGTTGAATTTCACGACATATTTTCCTTCTCTCTTCTTCATAATTATTCACAGTCTCCATTCTTCTTCTCTCTTCCTCCACCTTTCTTCACACTTGTCTCTACACTCTTCACATATGTTCACCCCTCCAGAAGACTTACCATGAGGATATGAAGCACGGGTACTAAAAAGGCCAATGTTTTCCCACTTCCTGTCACTGCTTCCGCTGCAACATCTTTAAAGTTCACCAACTGCGGAATACAGGCAGTCTGTAACAGACAAGAAATCACAAATATAATCAATCAATCCTTAAAACTGTACACTTCATATAAATATATATACACCTGAACACTTATTACCTGAACTGCTGTCATTTCCTGGAAATTAAATCTATCTACACCCTTAAGTACAGTTGGGTGTATGACATTTTTCAGTGATTTCCAGCTCGTTACACTTGCACTCATTTTGGTTACACCTGCACCGAAAAAAACTCCGCAAATATAATTTTAAGCTCGTCACCTCATTCATGAAATGTGAACTGTTTTTCTAAGATGTGGACAAAAAATGTGCTTATTTGTCGGGCTCGGGTCCATGTGCTCGTTCAGTGAATTTTCAAATTTCCCACCACCAAATCTGTCGTCACTGGGCCGCGTGTGAACGAATTAGGAATTGGCAAGAGATTCTGCAATGTTGGAACAACGCACGTCGTCGGTCCGGCCCCGGCATGCAGACGCAGGAGAAGGCGGTATGGCCAAGGTAGGGGCCAGGGGCAGATCGCATGACTTAACGTGACGTCGTCATCATCCGCCGATAGAGAAGGACGAACGGGACCAGAAATATTCCTTTACACTCGGGTCTGTGCTGTGCTACTGACATCAGTTGTTGTCTGCTCACAATTTTATTCTTGTTCATTCTTGTAAAGAAAAAAAACTTGAAAAATGTTCTGTGCAAGAATTCCAAAATCCCTGCAGACCCAGCTGGTTGGAGCTGCTTCCAAAAACTTCTCCACTACATCCCAGGTAATAATGTAAATTGAGATTGTGTAAGTGGGCTGAACGTATGTGGGTCAGAAAGGCAGGGCTCAGGGCTTCTACCTTATATGAGGATTCATGTCCTTTTTTCCTTGGATTTTGAAGGAATTTGTAGGAATTTCATTTAATTAGCGACGTTACGCAATGGGAGTGTGGTGATCATGATGAGGTGATGTTGAGAAGGTGTGTGTGTGGAAAAGAAGGCTATGAATTCGTGCGATTCGCGATGGAGTAATAGTGACCTTGAACTCTGCCAGTGGCTTGGGTAGGTGGAAACCATGGAAGTTTGTGAGATAAATTGGAATTTGATAATGCAAAGTTCTTGTGGATATTTTGATTTTGTATTTTAGAATGTTGGACATGGTAGTACCCAAAGAGGTCTTATAGTTCTGGATTGTGAAGAGTTGATAAGATTTGATTGACAGTTTCAGATTCTTAGCAGAAAAATTTGAAGGGTGAAGTGTGCGTGTGTATCCTTTCCAGTCAGAAATACTTTGTATGTTAATTAGAAGAAGACGAAGACTCAGGTTTTTTAAGTCAGTGGGGCAATTGGTGGCAGCTGATTATTCTTATGATGATGGGGAGAAATCCAGGGTCATGAATGTACTGCCAAAAATTCTGTCTATACTGGAGAGAGTCATAGCCTGATATTAATAACCTTCTAGTGCATATAATGACACGCTTTGCACTAGTGCCAAGTAGTGTGAAAGACGAGCTAAAATAAGGATATGAGGTTATACACATTGTCCCTGAGCTCCCTGTGTGCGAGTCCAACGTGAATGCATGTGAAGATGGCCTAGAATTGCGTCGGCCAAGAATAAGGCGTGAGCTGATTCTCCTATTATCTCCAGCAGGTATTTCCCACAGTGCTAAATGACGAAAGCAAAAGCATTAGGTCAAGAGTGCAGTATTTTACTGTGAGAAATTTTACTCGAGAATATTGTGCAATAACGTCTCATTTTTTTTTCTTATCAGCGCAACAGCAAAGTTGCAGTTTTGGGAGCTTCCGGTGGTATTGGACAGCCTCTTTCTCTTCTTCTGAAGCACTCCCAGCTGATCAATGAACTGTCATTGTACGACATTGTTCATACCCTCGGTGTCGCTGCCGACATCAGCCATATCGAGACCAAATGCAAGGTTAAGGGCTACGCTGGTGCAGAGCAACTCAGGGATTCCTTGAAGGGTGTTGATGTTGCCATCATTCCTGCCGGTGTTCCTCGCAAGCCTGGCATGACCCGTGATGATCTTTTCAACACCAATGCGTCCATCGTACGGGATTTGACCTTGGCTATCGCTGAAGTTTGTCCCAAGGCTATCATTGGAATTATTTCCAACCCGGTAAGATCCTAATTTTATTTACTGTTAAAATTTTAATTTGATTTTAACTAATTGAGAAAATCTGATTTTAGGTTAACAGCACTGTTCCAATTGCCTCCGAAATCTTGAAGAAGGCTGGAGTTTACGACCCCAAGAGGGTATTTGGTATTTCCACCTTAGATGTTGTTCGGGCTAACACTTTCATCGCTGAGGCTAAGGTATTATGAGTTCATGCATTTACTTCTGGTTTATTTGGGATTATTAAAGTGAAATGGAATTATGAAAATTATGAATTCTTTCAGGGTCTGGATCCAGCTCAAGTGAGCTGTCCAGTTATTGGAGGTCACTCCGGTGTAACTATTATTCCAGTTATGTCTCAATGTAAGCCAGCTGTGGACTTCCCTCCAGATCAGCTTAAAGCTTTAACTGTGCGAATTCAAGTAAGTTATCATTCGAAGGGCTCTCTTTAGTGTGTGGTGAAGAGGTCTGATTAATCTTTTGAAACAACAGGAAGCTGGTACTGAAGTTGTTAAAGCTAAGGCTGGAGCCGGCTCCGCAACTCTTTCTATGGCTTATGCTGGTGCTCGATTCACTTTCTCAATTCTGAGGGCATTGAAGGGAGAGCAGGGTGTTGTAGAATGTGCGTACGTCAAATCTGATGTTACTGAGGCATCCTACTTTGCTACTCCTCTCATCCTGGGAGTAAGTTCTCAATACTTTTACTTATGGTGTGCTAGAAATCACAGCACTCCGTGCAAGTTTGAGATCCTAATCTAATGTCTCACTCAATTTATTTGCAGCCCAATGGAATTGAGAAGAACCTTGGATTAGGAAAATTGAATTCCTTCGAGCAAGATCTCCTGCAGAAGGCTTTGCCCGAACTGAAGAAAAACATTCAAACGGGAGAGGAATTCGTGGCCAAGAACCCCAAGTAAAGTTTCATCTTCTGTGACACAAAAAATGCAAAACCAGAGGAAAATATATATAGAGAGAAATAAAATGTTCAAGCAGACGATAGCTCCTATCATGCTAGTTGTATACATTTGCTTTAAATAATAATTGGAAAATGTTGGCAGGAACCTAACCAAAGTATTTAGATGATGATAATGATGATATATTATGTGCGTGATGAATCTAAAAGAAAAACTGGGTCAACACTATAGGGTGACTGGAACACTCAACAGAATTATTTTACTTCCTTGTTGACATATTTTCAAAAAGGCGTTCATTTTTTTTTCTCTCCGAATTTCTGATCAATAAAAGATGCAGAAGTTGAGTAACAGTTAAAAATGGAACATGTTGTTATTTTAACAAAAACTGCAAAGAAGCATTTTTACGTTAGTTATTAGCACAGATCTCTACCCTTTGCCTAATTTTAAAGATGGCTTACTACGCCGTAGATTGATTGATCTCCGTTGAAATAACAAGTACAAAAGGTATACTAATCCATTACCACTTGAAATTTCCATTAACACTTGAACTTCTTTCATTTAACAATGGCAACAATTAATTTGTTACAAACACTCAGTAGTCGTTCCCCGTCAACTGAAAACATTCATTTTATCGCGTAACATTCAAAGCGTTTCCTGGAGGCTGTGTCTGGCTCAATGAATTCATGAAGGAGAATTCGATGGAAATTGAATCAGACAATACAACCCCATATCACAGCTGCCGCAAAAAACTTAATCAACTTCCCTCATTATTAAACATACGAAAATCACAACATCGAACTCGTATGAAAGCGCGTAGTTCTCATCATAATGGACGACAGTTTGCCTTTTTACAATTATTCCAAATCAGTTGTACAGTAACAAGTATCAACTGGACCAGTTCAACAATCACATGCGTAACATTTTATACAACAACAACAACATTGGCCGACATTTTGCTTCCTTAAGTTAATTTTTATCAAACTATCATCAAGTAAGTACACTCCTCAACTCGACGCACAAATCTTTTGGGCTCGCATCATGAAACTTTTTTGAAAGGACGAATCTGCAGATTATCTCGAGTTATTATCCGAGCACTATGGAACATCATCATCAGTTAAATCTTCGTACGCTCACTAATTTGGTCAGCGATACCTACCTACAAACATCCCATATGAGAAGGAGAAAAGATGCGAAAATTCCTATACGCTACATCAAGCCTAATTCACAGCAGTCCAACTGGACAAAATTATCCAATGACATTATCTCCCTAAAAAAACCGTCTCCATCCCACCATTCCCACTTGACTCAGTTCTGGACATGGAAATCAAAAGAGCTTTGTATTATGAAACTTGGAATAAGGTCGTCTATACACACTAAACTTGTCACTTATAGAGTATAACCGTGTCCACCGACAGGAGTCATAATAATTACTTTAAATTTAAGATTCCTCCAGGAAATAAGTGCGATAATCCGACCGTATGCTTTGTAGGTATATGAATCTCGGTACTTTCAGTCTTACGATACTCAAGAAACTAATAAGAATAATTCTAACTTAAACAACTGGGGGCTTGTCAATACATCATTGTTTTCTTCACGTACTAAATATACAGTTCAGCGTACATCCTATACCAGTGTAAAACGGAGAATAAACAAAGCTTATAAATACATGTGAGGAGGAGACACATGTAACTTTGCATCAGAGTGAAGAAAGTAGAGAAGATTCCAAACAACAAAGTAGTTGGCTCCTATATTAACTACTTGAGTAAACAGAAACTTTTCTCGTCCTTCCTCTGTCAGAGGGAGGCTATTAGCATACGAGACAGCAAACGGACTCACTCTCATTCCTATAATGACTAATAAATAATTCTTTTATCTTCAAAAATTAACTTGGTGAAATCCAAAGTGTGTCTGCCAAGTGCCGACGACACGGGAACAAGGAAAGGTATATAAGATACAAACCCTGGGTGTATTAAAACAAATTCCTATGTCAAAGCACATACAGCCCCACTCTTCTCGAGCATTAAGTCCCACTCTCGAGCATCTGAATTGACGGAATAGGTTGCAAGCGACGACGATTTAAGTGTTAAAATAACTATAACCATCCAATTAATATTCTGAGGGAGCATCATCAAATAAGGTAAAGCAGATCAGAAGAGCTTCCCTTCATACATTTAAAACACACACAGCTTTCTCTTCATCATGTAAAGGAGCTTAGAGTACAAAGTCTCGTGGGACGTTCGGTGGTAGACGTGTAAAATCCAATCAAGTTGCATCCTTTATAATTACAGCGGATCAAATCAAAGAAACCACAGATACTGCGAGTACACAGATTTTACGAAACTTGTTCCATTTTTAGTTAATCATATCAATGAATAAAATAACAGGTATTTCATCTGTCTGTTTGACTGTCTGACAGAGGAGCCTGAAGGGACACGAGGAAAAGGTGTAGGATGTGGTGAATTACATTTTGGGATGATAAACATAACGCCGCGATTTTCCTCTGTCGCTCTGAATCCACAGTGTGGAGTCCACACCTCCGAGGAATGTCACAATAGTCACCGTAACAACCAGAACCACTAAATAACAACAATGTTCAGATTTTTCTGTCCATTCATATATATTCATAATGATAATTGGAGACCCCATATAACGGTGCGGTGTAACTCATAAAGGTACATTATGATTACATTTACTATTGTGATTACATGCTACAAGAGGAGAGAACAAGAACAACACAGGATTTTTGGATGGCTGGGGAAACGTGTGTGTTTGTAGTTGATAAGGGATGATTATACGTTCCTTTCTAAGCGCACGTAGATTTCTTTCACGTAGTTCATTACTTGCTCCCACGCAGGTCGCTCCGCCACCATCTCCTTCACATCCTACAAACAAGAAAAAGAAGAGACACAATTATATTCTGCCCTTATCACATTCAACCATCATGCCATGCCCTGCATAACTAAGAAATCTCTACATTTGCAAATTCCTCTCCATCATTCCATCATCATTGGGGAATTGACTATCGAATCTCCAGCTCCAACTACGGCTCACCAAACTCCGCCATGTCATCATCATTATAAGAAAGAAGCTTTCACATAGGGCAAATAAAAATGCCCATCCTTAGCATAATTTGCTGAATACATAATAATAATAACGCTAATAATTGAGGGGCTACATTTTCCTAGAGCTATACGTTTATACTCAAACTAGCCAGTGAGTGCATTTAAGAGACAAGCAAGACCCACCAGCGAGGCAAGCATATGGCCCACAGAAAGACAGACGAGCACGCGAAAAAACTAATTTTTCATACATGGAGGAACAAGTGATAAAAAGGACTGCAATCACTTACCAAATTTGACATGATCCCAATGGACTCTGCTGCTTTGAACGCCACGTTGAAATTAGTCTCACGATCTTCTGCCTTCAGCGTGTCGTAGGGGATCTGACTGGGTAAAAATGTATGTAGGAGTGCACATAGTGCCATTCCGTCGCACCATGATGTGCTGAAATTTGTGATATCTACGTGGGGATATCCGGACGTACGATTCTGACACCACTTGAGCAATGCATTCCTCTTGGACCCTCCATTTACTTTGACTAATGCCGACAATGGATCTGTTTTGTCCACACAAACCAAAAAGGAATCCCATTAATCAAATTATAATACCAACTAAAGTAAGTCAAAGAACCATCCGAAGTTAGTAATAATCCCAACTAAAGTCATCAATTATTATGTCAGCCAGATTTTTACCTGAGTCAGGAAGGATACAATTGCGTCTTGAGCCGGAGTTGGACGTGGTCCTCAACACCCGTTTCCCAGCCGTATCCCGTCCATAATTATTATTCTCTTCCCCTCCTGCAGAGCCATCACTGCTAATGGAGCCTAACAACTTATTCTCTTTATCACTATTATGGTCAGCATCAGAAGAGCAGACAGATTCACAGGTTCTCCCACCATATGAGGAGCTGATGAAAACATCATCCGAGATTAGGCTACCGTAGTTCTCCACACTCTCTGTGGTGGAGCAAATGGAAATTTGACTATCAGTCCGTGTCAGCGTGGCCTTGGTCGCGGCTGGTGGTGGAGTAACCTGAACAGAGGCTTCTTTCGTCTCTGGACGGATCTCTAGAATCTCCACACGATTCCTCAGCAAAGAATTCTCCTTCTGAATTGCCTCAACTTTGCAAGCAGCCTCAGTCTTGAAGTCCTCTGCCACTCGAACCACCATTAGCATATCTGACTGGAATTGTTGCCATTCTTCCCTCTCCGCTGCTATAGCTGCACGCTCTTGCCTCAACTGTTTGTCCAATTGCTCTGATTGTATCTTGAGCAAGTACAATTCCTCCTCCTTCCCTTCCATTTCCTGTCGTAAACTTAAGGTCAAATCTGCTTCGGATCTGTACTTGGTATCCATGTCCTCATAGTCCTCTTGAGCCTGTCAACAAATCCAATATCAATATCACCATTTCACATCTCATTATTATTGCAAATACACTGAATGACACAGAGCGGACACAAAGCCGATAAGTGACTTTCAATACCTTGAAAGCCTTGACTATTACATTACGCAAAGCATCTCATCTCGCACACTACTTACTACAGCAACTGTCCAACTCACTCATCGTCATTTCATGTGAGGAACTGAAGGAATTCAGGTCGATCATTTTACTTTACAATCAATATATATTATTCAGATGATGATGATGGTGGTGAGGGACCTCGACCCAAAGCCTTAAGCGATCCGCATGGCAAGGTTTTTCCACATTTCCTACAATTTTTTCTCTCTCATTTCTCTCCAATGCATTTCCGTTCCTACCTAATAACTCTCGAGCCATTATTCTTATTACTTTTATTACTATTAGAAATCTCATAAATCACTAAATACATCTCTAGATTTTCACTCAGCTCCCCTCAGGATCAACATAATGAGTCTGCAACGTTGACGCCCATAAAAAACAGCAGAACATTAATTCTTCTAAAGTGCTTGGATAAGTGCCTCCAACTACAAACTATGCACAGAAGCAGTTGAGGAAAATCATTAGGAAAACATAATCTCGGTTATGCGCATTCATGCGTGTTGGTGCTGTAGAATATGGAAACAATAGCCTTGGAGACTTCTTTTGTCCTTCTGGAATCAAACGATGAAGAAGAAGAAGAAGCCTAGAAGGGATCTTAAGTGGTAGTTACTTATACCACACCATGTTCCGGCATTTCTTCACATCACATGTCTCCATATTGTCTTTTTGTAATAATTGTGGGCCCGCATTTAAATTCTTTTCATTACCTTTCAGCTTGATTCAATATCATTACATAAGCAGACCCATTTTCCCTTGCGTAACTAACTGACTGACCGTGCTTCAGTGTGTTAAAAAAGCAAACGGCAAGCAGCAGCAGCAATGCCAAATGGATCTTTTGCTCATATGATAAAGAAAAACCACAGGGTGCATCATAAACCGCCTCTGCCCATGGCGTTCACGACATTTAAAAAGTTAATATGATCATGATCACATTAGCTAATTTATCTACCACCCCGCATGTCATGTCACAAAATCATTCTAGATGCAGGAGAGGACGCGGTGGACTCATAGAACTTTTCTTGGGTAACGAGCACAGACGGAGTTTACACAATAAATGTCTCCCTATAGTGATAGCACTAGTGACTATCCCACTGATGATTATCATGATGATGACTGCGACGACAGTCACACTGGGTTAGAATTTCAAGCAACCGTGACTTAATGCAATCATGCAATGTTGTAGGATAGCAGCCGCTACAAATTAATGTACAAACCAAAGGTCAGCAAGAGATTAATGTGATGCCAAAAGCACAACTAAAATAGTCACAATTCCCAAATCATTATTGCTTCAACAGCAAACAAGCCCCAAACCGTGCCAAAACTTACACCCAACTGAAAAAAAAATATGCAATCCCAGTACATCACATATTATTCAACATGGACGACGACGTTCTTGGTGGTGGCAACAATTACATTAACTATTGAAAATTCGCCACTAAACGGACAGCTCATTGGGGTCATTATTGAAATAGCCTTTGGAACTGACGGAAAGCGTAATAAGACAGAAACATCTCTCATCACGTCACTTCACGTGGGAATAAACAATCAAGGTACATGCACCTCAAGGGGAAACCCACCTTAAAATGAGTAACTCTCGCTCAAAATTCACCAACACTCATGCAAATTCGACACACACGCACATAATATTACCCTTTCACAACACTCGCTGTGTGTACAAAATTTGCAAATCCTCTCACCGCTCACCACTGCTGCACTGTCCTGCAGCAAAGATTTAAACAAAGGACATAGGGCAAGTTAACAGAAACTGATCAAATTTAAACCAAATGCAAAATTTGGTAAAAGTCTCTAAATTGCTTGCCACTCGTTGGACACAGCCGTGTTAAAGCACTCCAAAATCTTCGCAAACTGACTAGAAAAACGAGTAAATATTTCTCATTCTCAACTCATAGTTCACTCGGCACTGTACACAGCCTTATGATTCCTCTTCCCCTACCGTCCCGTCGCCAAAAACTGGCCAAAAAACCATGTAACCACAGAGCAGTACGTCACCTAGCACAGCAAGCAAGACAATTACGGCTATTGGAAACCAATACTAAAATTAAAACAATTGTGACTCGCACCCATACAGTGTGTCCTTCCTTACAAGTAGAGAGCTCACACAAAGTCGCAGATACATCGTAAACATAAAACAAAACTGACAGTTAAAACAATAACTTCAATACTACCAGCAGCAGCTTCCTAAACAGTCCTTACAATAATACAAGAGAATAATAACACGTAAGAATTACACAAGATTAACTAAGACCCACCTTAATAAGCTTCCTGGTCAGGTCAGTGGCCTCATTATTGATTAAGTT
Source organism: Deuterosminthurus bicinctus (assembly GCA_034698825.1). Lineage (NCBI taxonomy): Eukaryota > Metazoa > Arthropoda > Collembola > Symphypleona > Bourletiellidae > Deuterosminthurus > Deuterosminthurus bicinctus. Next base: position 5,060 of record JAQIWI010000694.1, on the reverse strand, counting down.
TGCTTTTCTCTCTAGCTCCTCCATAGCAAGCTCCAGTTGGGACCGTTCCAGCACCACACGCCCTTTCTCATCCTGCACACACTTTACTTGGTCCTCCAGCTTTTCAATCTTGTCTTCATACTTGGACATCAAGCATTGGACAGATTCTTCAACCCGCGCCTTCTCATCCTCCTGAACCTGTGAAGAAAAATCAAGTTTAACAATACCATTTAATAAATGCATGAAAACCCTCGTCATCGTCATACAGGTAAACGTGTATAAAATCCCCTGCATTCATATAAATATCATTATTACTCTAATAAACCTTCGTTCCACGTTACTCCAATATAAACCTGTGCGTTTCATCTTACTCATACAAACCAGCGTGAAGTACCCCCGTCATTATCGCAATGACTTCATCCAGCACATAACTGGCCGGTTAATCATTCTACAACTTTGATCTTGTACCATTAATACATGCTGTGAGACACGAGTAATACACGCCGAGAATGACGTAGTAGTATTATGGAGGAGATAAAAACCAGTGCTAAGCTGTTCCTTTGCTATCTTTTTTTTCCACATAAGTCACTCCTGTAGTGCACACGCGTGTGTGCGTTGGGGCAACACGTCTCCCCGCAGCAACATGATCATTTTATATAGAGATAAGACAAGACGCGCCATTACTTCATTGCTAATTATTCCTCATGTCATCAAATTCACAGGCATTTAAGCTTGTAATGTTTGATACGAGAGCTATAGCATTGACAAGCAATTTTACGACCACTCTTCCACCATAATTTTACAGACCCTCTACACGGAAATTGACATACGGATGCGATGCACCTCCATCACACTTTCCTTGAGCATCTCCAAAAATTTAGCTTGTTATGATGATTGTGGTAATTTCGTCAACATGTCGCCATCCCCACCACCTGGTTCTTTGTTTATTTTGGACTGTCCAATAGTGTCAGCGGAATGAAGCCCAGCTCACACACTTGTCCATACACGCGGAGAGAGGCCTACGTCATTATCATTAGTCATCATCAAAAGACAAAAAGGAAGGACTTGTGATCTTCTGTGTCTGTGTGTGTGGACATGTAAAGTAGTCGCGGCTGACATCTTCATCTCATATAGATTACATAAACGCCTCTAATGCTCTATGGCCTAATAGAACAGCCAAAACAATCGCACAATAAAGTCCTATAAGATCTTCTCATTCGTTTTCATTGCTTCTGCTACTGCTGCTCGGATCATTAAACTTGATATGCTTTCATTTAGTGCGAAAAAGCCCAGGACATACAAAACGTCCGTTGTTGTTGCATAAATTTGCGTGGGAGATCTATCCTTTTTGCCACCATTATAAGGTTGAGTAAATTATTCATGGTCGAGAGACGGCTGATAGTGGGAGCAGTTATAGTTGTTCTTCTTGTTGGTCATTCCAAAAAGCTTCCTTCCTACGGAACCAACACGACAGCGGCAGCACATAATACAAGCAAACTATAATACATTCCTAATGCTATTGTTGTTCCAATAAGCTTCGGCCTTATACAGGAGTGACTCCGTGTGTAAGTTTGTGTGGGGAAAATACTACACAGGGAGCCTGTCCTCCTGCAGAGTGACCAAAACCTAAAGAATAAGAAGAGCATTTATACGGAAATAGGAGAATTGAAATGAAAGTGCGATGAACCTATTTTTATCTCTCATGCAAAACTGTAGCACATTAGGAGTATGTGAGTGGCACAAAGAGATAGTACATACTCCATTGAAATCCATTCAAATATACACCTAGCACCCGCAAATTGACTCTGCCATGATAATCTCACAGTATTTTCCTCCATTTCCACGAAATCAAACACATAGCTAAAAGTAAATATTACGGGAGTGGCTTATTGCTTGCTTGTTGTATTACATCTGCCCTGTCAAAACTGATTATTTCAATCCAGTCCTTGTGCATACAGCACACGATATTGACGACGATATTGCGGGCACGATACCTTCTATCTTACACACGCCTATGCAATAAAAAACTTACTTTGTTCATCCGGATCACTTCCTCCTGGAGCGTTTGAAGTTCTTGACGTAATCTGTGTGTCCCTTGGTCATGATTATGAAGTTTCTCTCGCAGCTGCTCGATCTGAATCCGCTGTTGTTCCAGCTGACGTTCCTTCTCTTGTAATTCAACATCCGAGAGTCCGGGTGTCTTCCCTTCCACCACATGATTTGGATGATGAAATGTAGTTAGATTCGGAGAGCTAGGAACCTCATGGATAATATCACGTGGATGATGATGGTGGTGATGATGATGGTCCACAGCATGAATAAGATGCGTGTCCAACGAGTCCACACTCTTGGAAGATGTGACACCACCCTTCTTACTGGCACTCCGACTCGAGTCATTCGAGGTGTTACCTCTACGGAAGAATGATTTAAATTTCATTGTTTTAGTCTCTTTTTTTTCACTTTAAACTGATGATGATAATGATGATGTCATAGACAACCAATAATGTCCGGTGTCACTGCTGCTATTATTTGGCTATTCACTACAACATTTTACACACTACTACAACAGTAGAAATAATAACAACAATACAATCCCCGGGGAAAACTCTTCCTGTACACTATTATAACTACACTACAAAAGTTTTGATGAGTCTCTGGAGCACACTATATGCCGCCACACTCATGCGGAAAGGCACTAATACAATGAAAACAACAAATAATAATGAACGTTTTCAAAACTGATAATACAATTCTCAGAGTTCAAGGTGGAGACTCTTAAGAAGATTTTCAGTTTGCTTCATGATGATGACAATGTCCAAAAGACAAAGGCCACTCATCACATAGATAATCATGTGTTCTTATGGTGATGAGCATCAAGTACCCTAAGTACACTTTGGTAGCCTTGTGACAAATGTTAGATAGCTGTCAGCACTATGCCCCCAGCTACTTGTCTACATATGAGCACCACCAAATCCTAACAGTGGTTTTCCCAATGGAAAGAAATAGCATTTTCAAAAAATATTCATCCCCATCGTCCACCTTGTCAATACACTGCTGCTGCTGATGTTGTTAACACTACAAAACTCTTAAATTTCATGTCAGCACAAAGGGGTTACGATGATCAACTTTTCGCCGCTCAATGCTCTTCGGCGATAAGATAATTCCCAAGGACTCGTGAGCAAACACACACACACAGCACACATAGACGCATACACACACTCACAACAGAACAAGTTCTTTCTCACGGACCTCCTCCATATTATGAGCAGCAAGATTTTAAATTAACAGGTCCATTACAATGATGAATTACACAGTGACACTATGACGTGAGTAGTGCTGCTGAATCAGGAGTATGTGTTTGCGTATCTTTCTAAACGCACAAGGTAGCAAAAGGCACTATACAGGTATATGACAGACAGCGAGAGCACCTTTCTGCCCCAACATCAACTTGGACACTAACTGTCCTGCAAACTCTACACACACTTCTCATCATCAGCGTCTCTCCCTCAAACTTCTCAATGAAACTGAACGAGGAGTCAGAGGCTTTGCTATAGCGTTACTCACACAGCCAGCCTGATTAGTCAGTATGAAAAAATCTTCCCTTAAACATGTCCCCCATGTAACATCTAACATCTCATGCCTTTTCTTTTCTATGAGTATGGACTGGACTTGTGATGATTATGGTGATTGTGCGACGATAATTCTGATCACTCAGTCAGTCAGTTCTCTCAGAAAACAACTTGGGAGTCCCTAAATCTCCATGGCCCCCTCGCCATGTCATCATACCAGTCCCACTCGTCACCACGTCGTCGTCGTCGTCAACAACAACAATCCCCCATAATAATATTCATTCTAGGAAAAACAGCAGTCAAAGTTTAAACAGTGGATCCTGAACCTTGTACACATTGAACTACTATACACACATACACACACGCGTTTAAAAGCTTTGCTCCACAAGCTCCTCGAGAAGAGTCACGATGAGCTCTGATAATGGAGCATTTAAAAAAAATATCCCCAAGTATTCCAAGTTGTAATAATAAATAATAATTGATACCAGATCCAATTTTCCTCTTTGCGAGCAGCTCACGCAAGAGTGAGTGATGAGAACAAAAAGGAATATTTACAGCGGGTCATAAAACTGGACGTCAATTCCACATTATTAGCCCTTTTTTTCAACTAGATTCGTCAAAGAGGCACAGACAGACTACTTTGTAGTGCACTTAATTCTTAAAGAAGATCAATGGAGGAAAAAATTAATGATTTTTCAACTCGGCGTCATTCATAATCTCTTTTACGTGCTACTCAAATTAGGACTGTTCTATGAGGACTGGCTTCCCTTGCATTACATTGTGGCGGTCGTCATATGTAACTGTCTCGACAACAATTACCAGGGTGGTAATGGTCATGTTGAAAGCTTCATCTCACCACCATCATCACCACGTACTACAATACGATTTTGCAAGCTTCAAGTACAATAAAGCATTCCCTTTTAAGCTTAATATTAACCCTGGCTACGTATATAAATTGAAGCATTATGTCATCAATTAGCTAATGATCTATCAAACAAACAAAACCAAAGGCTCAGCACAAAGGCAGCATGAGAATGAATTGAGCGCAGTGTGTAACGCTTTAGGATGAATTTACAGTCACGCTTCCCCGCCTCCTCCAAACCACGACCGCTTTAAGTTTTATGTTTTGGAAAAAGACAACAACAACACCAACAACAATCATGACGGAACAACAGGAGCAGTAATACGATAGAATGAACAACAGAAGCAGCTTGAGACAAGGAACAACAGCAGCAGTATGAAACCAGGAACAACAGCAGCATAGCATGAGACAAGGAACAAACAGCAGCAGCATGAGGCAAGGAACAACAGCAGTAAGTAAGAAGGAACAACAGTAGTAATATTTTTGCAAAGGTAAACACAAGGATTTTACGCTACATAGAGATAGAAAGGAACAATAACACTCCACACCTACTACTTCGTCTCGCAGTCGCAAGTACACAGCAAAAAGAACACCAGGCCAGACAGACACGATGATACGCAACGGAAGGGCAAAATCAGCTGAAAATCAAT
>JAQIWI010000693.1:0-24454 GCA_034698825.1 Deuterosminthurus bicinctus | reverse complement strand
CAAAGTGCGAGTGAAACTGACTGTCGTCGTCACTTGATAAAAGACAAGCTATAAAGTTCTCTTTGACTGTTTAAGACGCGAGCGACAAAAGTTGAATGAATTGATGCTATCTTGACGTCTGAAATGAAGCTGAAGAAAATGTCCCTGCTATTTCATCAAGCATATGCATGGGAATCCAACGACCAGGTGAATGTGACAATTTGCTTTTGTGTCCAAAATTCAGCTCATAAATAACAGTGAAAGTTGAGGGAAGGGACTGAATTATTTGGTCAATAAAATCCCAATTTCTCCACGTCATTCCTGTTTTGCTGCAAAATTGGTCTGTGTGCCAATGGAATGCCAAAGGAAAGAAAATCTTTGTACGCAATCTCTTGGTGTGTTCTTGGCTCTATCAGCTTTCATCTTGAAGCAGCGGTTGTGCCAACAGTTGCCGCTGAATGATTAGCAGGGTTTTTTGGGTTATTCTCTTCTCCTAATTTTTTTTCTCGTTGTCAATTGATAAAAAGCCAAGAGGGGTGGTTTATTATTTTAGCTATATACATATCAAGTTTTTTATTTGAATGATCGCCGGGTGGAGGACCCTCCAGAGAGATTAAATGGTTTTATTTATCTGTGATGGCGATCGATGAAACAGATCCCGCTGTCCTTCAATGATGATGATGATGATAAATAATTAAATGCAAGCTTGAGAAGAATTTGAGGAAGAAGTCGTCCATTGGGAAAGGGAGAGTGTTTTGTGTATGTCAAGAAGAAGAGTGGCTGGATGAATGCAAGAGGTTTGCCATTGTTTGTACTACTGTCTCTCATTGTCCCATGAATTCCACTACTGGCGACATTGGTGATAGTCAGCTGGTTCCGTCACAGAGAACAACACCTTGATGAAATAAGCAGAGAAATATAAATGCCGTGGAGTACGTACATGAAAAGTTGCTCCAAAGCCAAGTGGTCTTTGTAGAGTTGAAAAACAGGTAAAATTTTACGAGGCGCTTTCCTTCCAACTATACACACTTGATTTGGATAGCCAGCAAGGAACGACACACACACAGAGACAACTGGCTTGCAACAAATAAGCGTTTCTGTCAAACTTGTGTGTGTATACATCCTTCGTTGAGTTCTCACTAAATGTCTCGGACTCTACTAGTGTCTTGAGTGAATAAAAAAAATTATTATGATCATCCGGTTTTTCACCCTCCTTCTTAATTCCTTCAGCTAAACATGGCAGTTGCATTTGCTTTCTTTCGTATACATGTTCCCACTTTTCCCATCACCACAATTCATTGTACTGCCTCTGGAAATTATTATCTGTCTCCATCATGATGACACATGAGCGTGCTGAAAATTTATTCGATTGCCAACTTTTTATCAACTCGCCACACCACTCGTGTATAGAGCTGGTTGTACTATGGTGATGTGTGTTACAGCTACTGAAAAGTGACGATCTGCCGTTTATTGCGTATTTATTCCTCATGCTCATCAAAAGGACATTCGGTGGGAGAAACAACAAGCTAACTTATTTGTCTTTTGTTGGGAGGCATACATTAAAGGACGAGACAATCAAGATTATTTGTACGGAAGATGTGTACGAGGCAAGTTAGGAAGAAGCAAGTGAGTGGAAGGATTCTCAGTGATCAACTTCATGTCCGCAGTCGTTAGTGCTCGCCTTGGTGAGCAGGACGGAGCCAATGAATCCTTGTTCTTACGCACATTTCTGAGAGTGAATGTGAGCGATATAATAATGCGGATTAACCATTGTCATTCAGGATTACACTGATGGAATCCCGTAGGAACTTGTTAGGACGATGAGTGTTGATCAGGACCAACTGTCACCGTCCGGCCTGTCGTTTCGCCATAAATAATAAAAATAAACCTAAATAATTGTTATTTGAGCACAAGCCACATGTTACTTGGCAATGGCGATTAAGTCTGTCGTTCTCATGTCCCGCGCACTGGCCCGGATTCTTAAGAGGATTCTTATTGTTTCGACGTCGGTTGGCTGGCGATAGCAAAGGAAGTGAGATCCGTGAAATTGAACGAATGAGCTTGGGGTAATGTGGAAATTGAATTCTTCTGATAATTCGGATGTGAATGAGTTTCATTCTGATGGGTACGCCGTAAGTTTCGGTCACATCTGAGGAATCCCACTTGGCAACTTGATCTTTGCCACTAATTTCTGGAATGCCGCGCTCTTATTTTTTGGTTCCTGCAATGTAAACAAGGCCGTAAGGTGATTGCCGTAACAAGCAAAGTCGTTTGTATCATTAACAACGTACCGGGGTTTGTGTTGTCGAAGGCAAAGCCAATTAGACCGGGGACGAACATATGCCACTTCTAAACAATATTCAGGATTTGGCCAGTGCTGTCAACTCCCACTGAAATCTCTCATGGGTCCGTGTTCATCCAGCTGGATATGTTCTGTTTAAGTGATTTTATCATTATAAGCAACTTATCAGGCCATGTTAGGATTGGCGACAGCTAAAATCCTTACCAAGTTGAAGAAGAAGAAGTGAGAAACCAAGAATAAAAATAATTCTGGAAGAACTCAAGTCCACACCCTGAATATTGGAGGGGTTGGCAGCGGTAAAGATGGCAAATGCAATGTAAATGATGCTTCCAATGACTGTCTCAGGAATGATTATGAAAACAGCACCAACTATTCCTATGAGAGACCAGCAGTCTGGATGATACATTGTGATCCCAATCCCACATTTGTCATTGTCACACTCATAGCACCAATGTTTTCACTGTAAGAAGTCATTTCGTTCCCAGTGCCCCAAGGTCCAGTGAGGATACAACCAAGTCCTTCGGAAAAAATCCTCGATTCGCACTGCACAGGTCGGAAAATTGTAGCCTATAAATCGCTCAGTACAAAATAAAATGACATGACAGTTCTCCTAAAAGCTATTAGGCCTCAACAGAAATAGCACAAGTGTAATGTTACTACTACCCGATAGATTCAATGCTTCCTACATCACCCCAGAGAGAGATTGCCCCGACTCACACAGTTGGCGTTAGCAAGCCCTATTGAATTGATATCCTACAAGTAGCCTCACTGAACAGCATTAACATGAATCATTGCTTCATTTTACTTGCTTCATTCATTCAGTCACAGGAAAGCAAATCTGCAACCTACTGAGTAGTATTCGGAGACGTGTTCGGCAAGTGCAAGTTGAGACATTAGACGAGATAAAGCCTTAGCTTGGCGTATGACCGTCCTCAACCTTGCAGCGAATTAGTATGAGATGTATCGAAAATCGCTTCATTCAGCTTAGAAATGCTTGTGACATGTTCGAGAGATACGCTATGGTCAACACCATGCACGCGTAGGGGGTGCCTAGTGTGGTGACTTACCATGCACAGTTGGTGCTCATGGTCAATGGTTCTCGAGATATTTAAGAGAAAAAAAAATCGAAACTAAAAATTCCGTTTTTCTTATGGGATTTAACATGTAAAATTTTGAGTGAGTAAGGGGGACCACGTGAAAATTTCATAATTATAGTAACTTTTGATAAAAAGGTTTTTTGGCCATTTAGATGCTTTTTTGTCAGGTAAAGATCAAATTGGGGTTTTCTTATGAGATTCAACATTGGGAAGTGCCAAAGGCAAACGGGGGGCTCTTTTGGAGAATTTCTAGTTGGGATGCTCGAAATTCAAAATGTGATTTTTCTTATGGTATTTACCATGTAAAATTTTGAGTGAGGAAGGGGGGACCACATGAAAATTTCATAATTTCAGCAACTTTTGAAAAGAATATGTTTTGACCATTTTAAGGCTCCTTTTCTTGAACTAAAGATCAAATTGGAGTTTTCTTTATGAGTTTTAACAATGCCAAAAGAAAGAGGCGCACCAACTGTGCTTGGTAAGTTACCACACTAGGTACCCCCTACGTGTGCATGGTGTTGACCATGGCGTATCTCTCGAACATGTCACAAGCATTAGTGTTACGTGGATGTGCTCAGAACAAACACAGCTAACTATTAATTAAGAACATGCCAAAACAGCTCTGACGATATGAACTGCACAACATGTTCAAGCATCTCAAATGCTTCGCAAAGAGCGCTTCTAAAATCAAACTGTCATTTACAAACTGGCAGAACACAGAGAAAATGACTGCTGTGTACGTACGCTGACTGAGGAAAATGACTTGAAAGTATTCAGACCCCATCATACCCCTCTGTGGATCATTGTACCGCACTACATCACCTCAGGAGTGCCCGAGGCAAAGAAACAAAGACAAAGTCACTTGAATGTTTCCTTTTTTTGAGTACAGAGGACGCAAGAAGTGGACTGGGGAACTTGGTAGCTTTCTAGATCGATCCGTAAAAAACATGTCCGCTTCAGATCGTAAACATTATTGCAGATCGACGGAATTTTTGAGTCCGCAACTTCGGCTGTCATTGAACCCTTTCTGACTATTATCCCATCTTATAAATAAGTTAAGAAAACAGCTTTCGGTAAACTGACTGAAAGACTAATTACTTGAAAGCGTAAGTTAGGACTTGATTTAATCACAGTTAGAGTGGCTGCTATGACAGTACCAGCAGGAAGTCAATGGCTGAAGTGGTGTTGAACTCAACCAGATTTAATTTCCATCTTAATCAAAGTCAAAGGTTCTGCTAACTATGGCAACTTTGCTGTTCATATGACTCGCAGCAGGGATTCAAGACTAAAATGACTATTAACTGATTCCTCACTAACAGAATTTTTGGCAAATGAAAGGATAATAATTGAAGAAGCTCGACTAGTTAAGGGAGGATGATATGAGAAGTCGCAGAAGGGATGGCGATGATGATGTGTGTGTGTGGGATTAAAAGTTGAACCTGTCTTAAGGTGAGATCATTTGTATGCATAAGGATGCTGCTTGTTGGCTGTTGGATTTCAAGGATTTGTCTTGTCTAAGGTATTCAGTTACAGTATAGAAGTTGATGGCTCCGGGCGGAAGCGCCACAGGTACAGAGCCAGAGAGACTTGTTGAGAAATTTATGTAAGTAATTGAGAGGAGCTGGTATTCACTTCGGTAAATTGGGAAGGCTACTCAGGTGTTCTCCTTTACACACTCACCGTCCTTCTCGTCTCCTCACGAATGAACCTCCTCCAGCTTCTACCTACCTGCCACCACAACCGTCCATTTCTACACAAACTCGTCAGTTGAGAAAATACAGTGGAGGCTTCCACTCCAATCCTCATCGTCCCGTAGTTATATACACTACTCAACTTTGTTGTTTTTTTTCCTTTTTACCTTTCCTATACATCTAACGTGTGGTGAAGTATACATGGATTGTGAAAAATCCATACGAAATTCCCCTCACTGATTCAAGACACAGAAGGGACGAGGGTAGGCTTGTGCTTGTAAGTCTTGTTGTTCCTGTTGTTGTTGTGACAGTGGAGGTTGTCTATAGTTGGTGTCACAGTGAAAAAATCTTGTCAAGATTTGTGTTTAAATCGTATGGTGAATGTGGGATGGTGTATGAAGGAATTAGAACCCATTTGTGGGATACACAGTATGGATGTTGAGATGAAGAGTAGTACTGAATAGGTTGAAGACGTTTGTCAAGTGTTGAAGGTATGACATGGATTTCCAGGGAGTAGACTAAGACATCTTCAAAGCTCCTCACCGCATGACGGATCATGTGAAATGGCAACTATCGGTTTCTCCAAAGTGTTCATCCTCGACAAATATTTTACCGAGTTGCAAAAGTTTTGGGAGACTGAAAAGAAACTCCAAGGTATGCAAGTGCAAGGTAAACAATTCTCCGTACTTTTCTTACCGTATATTATAACTTCTCATGTATTTCAATGTACATTGGTCAAGGTCTGTGGAAAATAAACTTGTTTGAAATCTTTGCCTGCCATACTTGAGCAATGGAATGCAATAGAAAAAAATTGAGAGACAAATTCAATTAAACTTACAGTAGCGACAAGCTTTGATTGCTCCTGAAGGCTCCAGAGGAGCAATCCAAACGCGGATTTACCTTTGACTGCGCGTAGTGTGCAATTTGTTGTAATCCAACCGGTTATATCTCATGAGTTCACCTCGAACAATGGCTGGGACTTTTAAATCATTGTTCAGTGAGTTGAATCGGAAATGCGGCATGTGCCAAATGGGTTTATTTGGCAGCTGGAGCCAAGGGAAAGGGAAGAAATGAAGCGTGACTGGAGGCGATGCAGTTCCTCATCGTAGTATTCTGTGAGGAAACTTGAAGGAAGTGTCAGCTGCCATAATTATTTGCATATGAATGAATGCACTTGCTTTTGATTTAAATCCACACTTTACACGCACATCTGTCGCACTTAAAAAGGACTTGAGTAGTGTACTAAAAGTGTGCGGTGGAATTTTGTTGATCATCTGTCAGGCTCTTCTCCTTCGGGCTCATCATGTTCCGTTAGTTTTAATGATGATTGGCCCATGGAATAGCAGCTGCAGATTTCGTACAGAATTTTTAAAACAAAAATGCATTTTTTAGGACTGTGTGTAATGGGAATTTAATTTAAATCTTGAGCAAGTGCGTCACTATAAAACAAAACCGAGTGTAATTGATTTCCAAGGGTCTGTCGTCGGTGCGAAGTGTAATGGAAATAGCAGCATCAAAATTATAATTGATTAAATCGGGTCGGTAAAGATGTACGTGAAATCGGACAAGGGTTAACAATGACCACTACTCTCACGGTGCATCATTAATGAGTAGGAAGGAAAAGTATGCAGGGGGTTGCATAAGATATGACGCTGATTTTTTCCTCCATATTAGCCATAAAAATGACAATGACATTCAAAGAATGAAAATAAAGAAATCATTATCATTTTAATTATTTGCTGAGAACAGCTCGAGGGAATGCAGCTGGTACGCACAGGTTGAGTTGGCACACTGGGTGAAAGTAGAGCAAGTCAACAGGATGTGCATTTTGTTAATGAACATCTTCTATACTGCTACTACTACCAACTCTTGAGTCTCTGTTTCAGCTCAACATCATTGAATCCCTCAGTGGAGCATTTAGTACTAAATTATCATCACTCACGCTTGTTCAAACCTGCAATAAATGATGCAAGGAACAGGCGTGACTCCAACGGCCCGAATGCAGCTATATAACACTTATGTAAATGAACTTTTATGGAACTTGAGCCGTTCTTTAGTATTCTAGGCATTATTACATAGTATTGCTTTGACGAAAATCCACAGGGGTGGAGATGGTAGTGACCTTGGTGACCATGCTGATTGAACAAGTGGATGAGATGAGGGTAATATTTTTACCCGATTTGTTTTCAAAACGAAATGACTCCAAGCGTGTCATTCCTCTTTCTCCAATAGGGTGACGAAGCACAAAGCCAAGAGTAGTAATAATAATAGTAATAATTCCATTTTAGAATCTTCTCGCTTCAAGCTCACGTCCGTCCAACATACTCGACAGCCAAGAAAGGCTCGTTGTTGTTCAAGTTGATGATGATGATGGTTGTTCTGGTCCTGTCCTCTTTTTTTCCCTCTCTGTCTCACTTTTGTTGTTGCTCCCTTGTTGTTTGAACATGAAAACGAAATCCTGGTGCTGGTTGAGGTTGAGAACAAGTGTTTTACCTGAGCATTGAGAAAGAAAAGGTCCAGTCAAGTACTACTCTTAGAGTAATAAGGAAACAAGACGTATAGAAGACAAAGGTAGAGAGAGAGAAGAAGAAATGGGCACTTGCTCTGAGACGAACATACGGATGAGAAAGGAGTTGTAATACTAGTGAGCAAAGCCCAGGCCATTTTTGGTTCCAATGTTAGTACTAACCAAGGAGTGCTCTTCGTACCTGCTAAAGCCATGAAAAGAGTAAGTATACAGGGCTGTCTCAAGAGATACCATGTTGATTCATTGAAAGGACAAAGCCAGAATACCTTCTCTTACTCGACTAATTATTTTATTTACATACAGATTCATTCCTCGTAGTCATTATCATACTCGCTGGCATCTTTCACGCTCGCATGTCCTTTAATTAGTATTTAATTCCCACTCACAATCCTTGCAGTGTAGTCTCTGTGAGACTCAAGTGCCATCACCATGACTTGACACACTACAGTATATGACATAAAAGTTTGCACCGTTTCATAGTGATGATGAGGATGAGAGGAGTATAGCCTGAAGGCTCTGTGTTTTAATGCAGCATGCAAAACATAAGAGATTAAATAAATTAAAACGGTCCCTAACCAATCTCTTTCTCTATACTGCCCATAAAGCCCAGCAGAAGCAGAAGATTAAAAGGACCCTGGACTTCGGCAGGGCAGTTAATGCTTGTGAGATATCTGGTAGGACTGAGGACTTACGTACTTAAAGTAGTAATTAAGATTTCCCTCGCCTCAGGGGATTAATCGGGTGGCTTGTGAGTGAGCTAAACACTGACATTCCTTCCAACTTCATTTCACTTCCCTTGTGCACCTGAGAAAATGAACGGTGGAGAAGTTATGTGATTACGGATAAGTTATTGCTTTGCAGATCCGACTTCTCTCTCTCTCTCGCTCTGAGTATGAGAAAAAGACCCCATGAACTCATTCACTGCGTTACGTTACGCCTATCTCTGCCTCTTTGGCAGTAGTGAAGGAGTTATACGTAAGGGATATTAATCCACGACGGTTCTTGAATGGTGATTGAGGGAATGCATATGAGGGTGAAATTTAGTACATACAATGCAAAGGAATTCAATTGGTAAGGTGAAAAAAATGAAATAAAGGAAAATAGTGTTGTAGCATGGGCAAGTATAGGAAAGGATACTACCGGTTTCCCGCAAAATCCTATATCCTAATGGGATAACAACATGGCCTCAGGCACTGTTAGCGATCAAAGTAATGTTCGTAATAAGTAGAAAATGGAGGAGAGGACCAGCTAAAGCCTTTCATTTTAAAATAATACAGGTGGGAATGATGATGAAATGACCAGATTTCAATGCATATCAACCTGTGGTCCATACCTGCAAGGTCTACCTGTAGGGAGTAATGAGAGGAGTTTTACTGGTTCACTCACACGGCAGTCTCACGTAAACTCCCTTCACCAACTCCACTTGTCTTCCAACGAGCTGGCTGGCTGGCATGGAACAAAAACAAGAGTTGGCTCAGAGTCATGAGAGTAAAGAAAGAGGGTGAGAGTTCTGCTTGGCGATGGACCAACAAGATTAGAAGCCACACGAAAAGGCCTCTGAGTGCCTAATTGTATGGTATCCATGTGCTTCACAATGACCAGGAGGACTTGCTCGTATTTTTAATCCTCTCGCTCCTCTCCACTCTGTTGGCCTTACCTTTGGCTAACCTCGGAGGAATTTCCTCTTGTTTCCTGGACCAAATTGAAGTATATTGGACTGCGGGCAATGTAATAGTATGTGCGGACAGAGAACAATATTTCTTGGTTTGTTTCTTCGTCATCATGTAGCTTGATGACGATGATGGTGAGGGAGAGATACTGTGTGTGTGTGTGTGTATGTGTGTGTGGGTAAGTGTGGTTATCGGTGGTGTTGCTGCATAAGGTTGGATGTAATTGTACGTAAGAGAGAGAGAGAGATGAAAAGCAAAGGAATGAGAAGGACTGAGAGTGGTTTTGAGAGAGAGAGAGATGGAGAAGACGAAAGAAGAAGACCAAATGGTTGTTGGTGAAAAGCTGAAGTTGATGTTGTTGTTGCCCGAAGGAGTTGTGAGACAAAAGTAGATTCCCAGAAGGGGTGGGGTTTAGGACCCACCTGTTTGTCTCAATCCAACAACGTGTTGCTCATTGAAAGGCCAAGCGTTTCTACCACATAATCCCATCACTCAGCAACATAGACATACACACGCGCTCACACACTCCTCACGGCCCAGACCACTGCTCGCAGAGGTAGCAACAAGAGAGTAGTAGTGCCAGGTAAATCTCTCACCCTCTCATCCTTTATGCTGGGCCACAGTTACATATTTTTCATGCTGCAAGTCCAAAGGATTGCTTGGAGGCAAGTGTGTGTGTGTGTGTGCGAGCCTGTTCGGAAAGTACCGGCTTGCCTCTGCGTATGTTTTCAAGCTACCATTACTTCTGTCTACCTTTTTTAACCGAAAAGTAGTACGACTGGTGTAGGGAGTACCCTAAATATCCATTTAAAATGACAATCATCATCGTGATGATGATGATGATTGGGCTGATTTTACCATGCTCCATCATTTGCTGGCTCAGTTGGATAAGGAATTCAGTGGGCTGGGCTTCTATACTGACAATATATGGTGGCTTTTGCGTAACTACATGGAGAAAAATCTGAGCCTTGACCATGCATGGGCTAGAGTTGCCAACTTTTAACCTTCCAGTCATCTATCATGAAACAAGAGATTCCAGCTACACCTTTGTTCTCCTTGCATCACTGTTCAGTTGAGCAATTGTGTTACTTCTCATCCAATTTCCTCTTGTATCATCTTCCCTTGTCGGCTTTTGTCTCGTCAATCCAATATGATGATGAAAATCAACTCATATGAGTCCTAAAGCGCAGCCATTAGTAGTCTAGAACTTTTTGATTATTTAAAGACCGAAGTGCTTCGTTGTAACCTGGAGCATAAAGCGGGAAGTGAACTGTGTCGGCACACGGTCAGTTGTATATGCAAGCCTGTAAAACAAAGCAGTAAGGGTTGTTGTGGAAGGCCATATAGTCCTGGAGTAAAAGGTCCTAATGGATTAACCCCCAAGGGACACGGCAAGATCCCTTTGAAGCCCGTGGAGTTACACGTCATGTGACGGCGACATGATGCGGTGGACACACTCACGGAGTTCTAACTCGTTCAATTTTGAGCTATATGCAAAAAATCATAACGGTTTTCATTAACTCCTTCATCGCGATCAATTTACATAGGCATTCTCGTGGTCTCCAACCGCAACAAACTTACGCTAAATAGAAATCATCGGCTAATCAAAACAGGGACATGAAAGCTGGAATTGACTTGAGAATGTGAGTTCTATGCATATGAAGCAGGGCTCTGAAATAAAGGAGAGATACTGGAGTGAAGAGACTTTGGGATCAAATTCCTTTTCTGCTTAGCACATGAGCAGGATGATGATGATGATGGATTATTCCGTTGTTGTTGCTTCACCTGGAGGGCCTAGCCGCAGGGAATCCAAGTGGTACCGCTTGGAAGTTGAGTCTGGACAAAATGGCTCACTGTTGTAACTCCACTTGTTGAGTAGGGAGGAGGTGAGAGGACAAAAGGTAGAATAAGAAGAAGAAGAAGGGTACCTGAAAGACAGAAGAAAAAGGGTGAGGTTTCTTCGTTTTAGTACTTACTACTCACTGCTCGTTCATGGAAGATGATAGGCTGGTGCAGCAATAAGAAAGAGCCTGATCCATGTGTCTGGCTGGATGTACACACAAGTAGACATTCAGACTGTGGATGATGATGGTGATTACAATATGGAATGACCAGGAGGAGGACTCGGTTTATTTGTGAGCTTTGTTTCAATGCCTGCGGGGATTTTTACCTGCAAAAGTGTCTCTCTCACTCTCTCGGTCACCAAATGAAGCTAAGTTCTGGATGGTATGTCAGGTTCTTGTTCTTATTCGTCTTCAAAATGACTCGTCTCCGTCCGTTATGCTTGTTGTAATGTGGTGTGATGGTAAAGTGTGCGAGTTGTTATGCTTTTATGTACGTGATAGAAGCTGGATAGTTGGCGTGTGGGTAACTGAAAAAGAAGAAGAGAGGGACATAAGCTGTTGGTTTGGTAATTTCCACAAGAAATTGCCTGGTGGAGCTTGTTGTGGGTGAGAATGGTCACGACTTTGGCTTGATATGCCACCATTAGTGGCCACAGGAATCACGATCTCCCGGCTTGTTCACTATGAATGGCCCAACCTCTGGCCATTATTGCTACCAACATGAGGCTTGTTAAAGAGCCATTGGCCACCTCGATCAAGTTATTTGCGCAACTAATTGCCCAATTTTCCCTCCTGATGACTTGGAATAACTGTATCGGGAGCTGGATCATATTTTAACCGGCCGTTTTTTATTTTTGTCTTTCCAGATGCATCATCCTCAAATGAAGCAGCTCACCTCCAACAAAGGCTGAAGAACCTGAGTTCGGAATTAGTCACCCTTCGTAATCGACTTCATGTGAACAACAATGGACAGCCGCCGGGTTTCAACGGGCCTAACGGAGTCCCTGTCAACAACGCGAATAGTAGTAACATTCCTCCGGGAATCATTCCTCTTGCCGACAATAAGTCACTTCGCTATCAAGCCCAACCCCCACTGCCCCCACATGTCACTACGAGTAGTCACGGCGCTTCAGTTCCTTACATGAATCAAAGCAGTGGGACCTCCACTGAAGCTTACACCAACAAACCTCTCCCACCTCACCCACCCCTCAACGGCTCGGCCAATAACAACAATAGTAGTAATAATAATAACAATAACAACAATACCAGCAGCACTAATTTGAATGGAAATCATAGCTCCAACAACAATAACAACAACCACCACAACAACAACAATGGTGGTTACTATGTCAACCAACAGTTCCCCAAAGGTAAGCATTTTTTGACTCACCCTGCAGGGTTTTATTTGGGCCTAACTGACCGTCCCCGAACTCTTGTAGATCTCACTTTGATGATCATCTCACCCTGCTCGCAATTAGAGTAATTATTATCCTCGTTCTTCTGAGTGATTCCAGCGGAATATCCCTCAGACTTGATTTGAATTATTATGAGCTGTAATTACAGTTTTGAACTCACTTGGTGGAATAACCGCTGCTCCATCTCAGGAAACATGCCGAGAATTTGGAGATTGCCAACGAATGTGTTTGAGAGGACGCAAGTCCATTCAAAATCCCCTTTGCTTTTAAATGACCAGAAGGTGGAGAGTGTTGCTGTTGTTGGCATGCAAAATAATTACCGTAGGCTCATGATAGGAGAGACGAAGAAATGAAAGAGATGATACTATGCTGGCTTTTGTAGTATAAGTATCAAGCTTTGCGTACTAATGACTTGGAAAGCTTGGGCTCAAGCAGCCGGGCTTTTGCTAAGTCCTTACAGTGAGACCAGCTTGAAAATTTAATGGAATAATTGTCGTATAGAGTTTGTGAAACTAGTCAAACCGACTTGTTTTGTCCTCCTATCAAATCTCCATAATTATTTCCTCCTTTCCAACAAGAACTCGTCCTTAATGAATCCCCTAGCAGTCTGAAGGTCCTCCATGTTCAATTATTCATTCATATATAGAGAAAATATCGACACAGACGATAACTTGTGAAACTTTCCTTTTTTTTCACATTGCAGATGTGATGAGGGCGAATGGGACGGCGGCGGAGTTGATTCTGGCCGGGAACTCAGAAGATAGCAAGGTCCCGGGGTCATTGATTGGGACAGGGACGAACACCACCTCTGCGTCCGGTGGGGAAGCCAGTCCCTCCGAGTCTTCTTTCAAGGTTCTGTCCTCGTCCATGAGTGGAAGTGCCTGCGTTCCCAAGATCAGATTGGCGGATATCGAGGATCTAATTCACATGTACGGGCCTCTGACTGAAGATGCACTCATTCGATGTCTCCAGGCCCGATGTGCTGCGGGGAAACATCATGTAAGACCTTCCTATTTGACCTTCATACACGTTTAATTCTTTTAATGTCCAGTGTTTATCAGTGTGGAGGGCAAACGTTTCTCAGATTTTAACATTTCAAAGTAATGTAAGGGGATATGATAGTGCGAGCGATGATGATAGTGCGTGTGATTTGGAGAGCTTTGAGGCTGAATCGGAATGTCTTAATAATCCCAACTGCTGCAAAGAGTGGACGGGAGAACCTGCAGGACAAGAGGGACTTGGTTGAATTAAAATCCCGTGTGTTTGCGTAGCCACTCACTCACAAGATGATAATAATTACGCGTATGTATATCAGAGAGCTCGACTTGTGAGGAATACTACTCTATAACATGTAGAAAAAGAGAAGGAAAGAAGACTTTTGACTTTGTTGCCTCTCGGTCACAGTTTCTCCTGACAATAACCGGCCCTCTCATCTAACTCCGTGTTCTCACAGACAGTGAGTAGTGAGGGAAGAAGCATATGCATGTTTCCTTCTGGCCTCTCTCGCACCATAGCGAGCAAGGCTTTAATTTTTCAAATCAGCTCATTAGCCACACAGACTTATTAACCTGTTCACTGGTCTTTGCGCCACTGTAACCAGCTATCAGAGAATCCTCTCCCTAAGCTATAATTACCATTCACACTCACTTGAAGACAAGTTCTCATAGAACTAAGGCACAGACCCACAGAGACTCTTCCACCAAAACATCCATCCATTCCTCTCCAACAAGTTTCTCTTGAAATTTTCGACTCATAACTGTGAGGACCTCGACCAAGGCATGATAAACAATAGCCCCTTTTCCCATCATTAGGATCAAAAATTCAAACTTTTAGTCCCAGTTCGCTTACATATGTAATTACGCAAAAGAGTATTTGAATGGAAAGCAAAGCGCGTTCGATGGTGTAAATACAAAAACAAAATGGAGACAAAACCCGAGAGACTCAAGTGTAATTGTACGAGTAGCCCGGAAACCCCTTCGAAGATTAAAACGAAAATCTATAGCCAGACATCAGAACAGTGGAATCAGTTGAGAGATGAGGGTCGACTAAGCCATGATTACTATACTTGAGTGCCGCGCATTTGCCATGGTAGCGCATTTTTCAGGATTACCAGAGCAGAGAGGAATGAAGACGATGATGATGGTAGTTTAGCTGATGGCGGTAGAGCAATAATAATTATCCCAATGCTCAGGTCCAGCTAGTGAATGAGTGAGAATGGGAGCGCCTGATGAGGACGGGAATGGACGAAGGAGGGAACGTTTTGAGCATGATTTGCATGGCTATACTTGTGATGGAATAAAGATTGATTGTGAATGAGAACCGGTTGTCGTTGTTGTTGTGAGCATTAGTGCAAACTTGTATGCCGCCAGAGGAGCGCTCATAATTTCAGCTTGTTCATTAATGTGTCTACCGCTCGTTGAGAAACTGGCTGCCGCTCAGGCTTTCTTTTTCCAGTTCTTTTTTAAGTGATCGCGAGCATGTTTTCTCTAGCAGGGATATATAATAAATATATATGAAGATGGACATGGAAAGAGTTGGATGATGTGTGGATGAGCTTGCAATAATATGATATGATTGGTGGTTACGATTATGACTCTCCCAATCTTATATGCTCCTCATGATTTTTTTTTGCTTTGATGATGATGACTTTTGTGACTTGATTGTTATGCCATTGTTTTGATGTTGGTGCAGATTTATATGGGACCGATTCTTCTGATGGCTAATTCGTTCAACTCGGTGGGAAATGCTTTAACTCTCAAGTCCACATTATCCATCCCCACACCTGCGCCGGTGGTGAAGGTTGTCCAGGAGGCACTTCGTCAGCAGAGTGATACTGGCTACCCGCAGGCCATCATTCTGTCTGGAAGCAGTGGGTCGGGCAAGACATTATCGTCCATGTTGGTCCTGCGCCAGTTATTCGAAGTGGCTGGAGGAGGGGTCACGTCGGATTCTTTCGAACAGTTGATAGCCTCCATGAATGTACTCAGATCCTTAGGAACTGCCAAGACTATTGCCAACTCTGAAAGCAGTCGGATCGTGAGTACATTTTTATCTTGACAATGTCATATGGTTTTGCTAAAATAACAGCATGATGTAACAAAGTGCCTGATGTTTCCATCACAATTTTTTCACAGGGTCACTTCATCGAGGTTCAGGTGACAGATGGAAGTGTCTACCGAACCAAGGTCCACTGTTATTTTCTAGACCAAAGTCGAGTGGTTCGAGTGCTTCCGGGCGAGCGAAACTACCATATTTTCTATCAGATGCTCGCTGGTTTGACTGCGGAAGAGCGAGGTTAGCTCATGAAATTCACATCCGACCAAGCTGTTTTTCTAACTCAAGTCACTTACCTTTGTGCTTCTGTTTGAATTGTTAACCAGGGAAACTACACTTGGGGGATCACACTGTGAGAACCTTGCGCTACCTTCGAGCTTCATCAGGAGGAGGAGGCGAGCTGGGAAGTGACGAGACGGAGGATGCCAGGCGTTTCCTCGAGTGGAAGGAATCATTGGGTAAAGACAAGTAGTAGTTGATAATCAAGTCATGCTATTCTAATGGTGAGGCCACTAATAGGATCAGTTAAGGTTTCAATGCTTCTCATGTGAAAATGTCGAGATTGAAGCAAGTAAAGACTTAAAGAGTCGTCAGAGTAGGAAAGATTGTTGAGGATCGATCCTCTATGTAGTGTGTTCTGTCTTCATTATCCTCTGTATTTACATTACTTTTCACAAATTCAGTCATGAAAAGACTCACTCGACTGGTTTGTCGGCGATTAGCCCATGATTTTCTGTGCAAGCTCTCGGCTTATATGATTCAGGCTCACTGTGTAAGCTCCGGCCGCAAGAAGATTTACAGGGAGGCTTTTTCATTGCGGAGGACTCGTCAAGCAGCCATTAATTTTTTATGTGACCAAGTTAATACGCAAATTAGGTTTGAGGATTTTTCAAATGAATAATTCTCTCAGACTCAGGGAGGCTAGATTCCTGAGTAAGTGGAAGCGAGAGGGATGAAGGAAGGCGTCTCTTTATCTCACGACTTATCATCACTGAAGATGGTGATGATGAAACTGAATAAGTTGGCTTCTGTGTGTCGGCGGCAGTAGCCAAGTAATGGTCATGATCATGATAGTTGGGCTGGTGTTTTAGGCAAGCTTGGCATCCCTTACTTGGACGTTGTTCGCGTTCTGGCCGCCGTCATCCTTCTGGGAAATGTTCACTTTGTCGATTCAGCATGTATGGAGGTCGATGTGGAGGTGAGTAACGGTTTCTCTTTAATCCTGCTTGGGGTTTGTTTCCACTCAAAACTGCCGCATCTCATGCTAGCAACAAGAGCAAAGATCAATGAAAAGAAAACATAGTTTATGTCATCTTCATGTTTATATTTCAGCAGGGCCTTACTGAGCTTCAAGCGGCCGCCTCCTTGTTGGGGGTATCAGAAACCGCCCTCAAACAGGGTCTGTCAACACGAACTCAAAGTGTGCGCAATCAGCTGGTCAGATCACGATGTGATGCCAACTGGTCCAATTCTGCCAGGGATGCCTTGGCCAAGTCCTTGTACTGCCGCACTGTGGCCACTATAGTCCGTAGGGCCAACAGTATCAAGCGACACAACTCCACCTCCGGCACTCTCAGCTCCGACTCCGCCGATTCGGTCCACAACCAAGCAGAGACTCAAAGTCAGCATGCTTCCACAGTTGGCACAGCCGGATCAAAGGCCTCAAAATCCATGACTGCGCTCAATAATGCCGTGAGACATGCGACTGATGGCTTCATTGGCATACTGGACATGTTTGGCTTTGAAGACGTTCGAGTAAGAAATACCTTTGGGTGACTGGCGTGAGGTTTTTCAAGTTTAATTGAAACTATTTTATTTTGTAGCCGAGTCACCTGGAACATCTGTGTATTAATTTATGCGCTGAGACGATGCAGCATTTCTACAACACTCACATTTTCAAGGCTTGCATCGAATCTTGTCGGGATGAGGGGATCCAGTGCGAGTGGGAAGTTGAGTATGTGGACAATGTGCCATGCATTGACCTTATATCCTCCTTGGTAAGTCGATGAGAAGGCCTCACGAACATGAACCGCTTCATCTCACATTATATCGTTATATTCCCTTAAAAATCTTCTTAACTTGGCTCACTTGGTTACACAGAGAACTGGTTTGCTCAGCATGCTTGATGTGGAGTGTTCAGTTCGGGGCACGGTGGAAAGTTATGTTCAAAAAGTTCGTCAGCAACATATGGAGAATCCTCGATTTGTGGAAACTCCGTCAGCGGACCTTAGATCTTTCTCCATCCAGCACTATGCCGGGCGGGTGTCCTATAATGCCACAGATTTCTTAGGTACTTTTCGCTCACACTATAACATCTTGAAGACGTCTATCGGAAATATCCACTATAATCTGCATTTTTTTTGTCATTTTCAGAAACAAACAGGGACATCTTGGCCGACGACCTGGTCGCAGTATTCCACAAGCACCGATGCAGCTTTGGATTTGCCAGTCATTTGTTTTCTTCGGAACTCAAGGTCCTTGGTCATGGGGGCATGGAGCCAAGTCCTCGAGGGATATTGTTTAGAATCTCTCCCACTTCTCATACTGATCTGTAAGTTGATTCTCAAACTGTCATCTCTCTATAGTGCTCTCTTATCCAAAATTATCAGCTGTAGGACGGACTTGGTATCAGGAACCTGTTGAGTGTCAACTGGATTTTTTTTGTAGGCTCAATGGAAACGAACCTGTCTCCACGCTTACTCAAGACTTCCACACACGACTGGACAATCTTCTTCGCACCTTAGTGCACGCCCGGCCGCATTTCATCCGCTGTATCAAGATCAATCAGAATGAGCAGCCGGATCTATTCGATAGGCACACAGTGTCCGAACAGCTTCGGGCATTCCAAGTGTTGGAAACGATTAATCTCATGGCTCATGGGTATCCTCACCGACTGCGCTTTAAGGCCTTCAGTGTCCGCTACAGATTGCTCGCTCCTTTCCATCAACTGGCCCGGACAGATGATCAAGCCTTGGAAGACTCGCAGTTGATCCTGGAATGCTTTGATAATTCTATTGATGGAAGTATTAGGGAGAGGCTGGGACATATTTCCATTAGCTGGGCGGTGGGCAAACGCCATGTTTTCATGAGGTGAGATAGGAAGTAATTTTTATATTTAATCTTAGAAATCTTTTCAATAATTCTGTTGGACTTTTACAGCGAGGGTGCTCGACAACAGTTGGAGGAATTGCGAACAAGCAGCCGGAATCGTGCTGCTACACTAATTCAGTCAACATACAGAGGTTGGTACTGCCGAAGGAGACTACCCATGTTCATTCAAGGTCATCACCATCGTCGTTATCTATCCGCATCAATGGCACCCACTGCGGGTCCTGTCATCCCTTCCCCCGTGTCCGCCTCCAATCGAAATCACCACAAAGGAAATAGTCAAGGCCCAAACGCTGTCAATAATGGCATTAGTGGTGGATCCGTGCATCCTATTTTCCGAAATGGCGTCATGGTCTCCCCGAATGCAGCCTCGTCCTTTGGAAACCTTCACAACATGTCACCTCACGCCGTTTCTCTGGCGGTGGGACATGGAGAGGATGCGGCTCTACGAGCCTCAGATATTTGTTCGTCCCCTCCGCCACCTCCTGCCGTTCCAATTCCAGCTCCAAGGACACATATGGGCAACTGCAATAATAATGTAATGCTTAATAATCCTCTGGCACCCAATCCTCCAGCTGTTCCTACAATTAATGCCACAAGTGTGGCCACAATTGCGTCCACGTCGGTAAGTGGTGCTGGAAACAGCGGAGGTCGGCCAAGACCGCAGCCCATATCGGGTACTCCTCCACCTGACGTGATGGATCGATGTGATCCCAAATTAGTTCAACAAACGTGCAATCTCTTTGGTTTGGATATGGTGAGTGTGATGGGTCCTTTGTTTTTTCTTTTGTTGCAATAGAAAGAGTAGTGAATGATGTGGAAATAATTAATAACTTTTCAGGAGAGGCCACCTCCATTGCCACCAGCAAGGTCGTATACTGTAGCGGGTAACACGAAGCTGAGCTACCCGCAGTCCCGTGTCATGAAAATGACCTTCCCTGGTAGGTTACAATTCAATTAACCATTTATTCGGTCACCAGCATGTCAAATTAAATGTTGTTATTGTCGTTGGACTTTTCAGAAGACTCCACAGCCGACGTGCGCTTACTGAAGGGAGAAACAGTGGTGGTTGTTGGAGCCTCAACTCGCCGAGGTCACTTACTTGTGGAGCATAAGAACAGAACGCTCGAGGTTCCATTTCAATACTTGGAACTCAAGTCAGCACTTCCTGAATAGTAATCAACCTCCAAATGAGCTCAATTATTTAACTATAAACTTGCCTACGAGTCCCAACGCTTAAAATTCTAACGGAGTGACATAAAGTGTGTTTTGCCTGTTTAGTAATTATTATTACGATGCTCCATTCTGCGCCATGTACAACATTAATTGCTTTAGTTTCGCAAATTATATAGGAGATGCTCTCCCTGTTCATTTATTTTGTGACAAATGTAAAAATCTCCGCCGTTTGACTTAATGCACGTATGGAAAAAATGTGATGATGCTCAGCTAAAAAAAGTGTCTTTGGACTCAATTCGTTGCTGATGTGTGAGCGTGACTGAAATTGTACTAGTAGATGGGATGTGTGAGATGCCGAAAAAATTAACGACAAGTTTACATTTTAAATCTCTTGTGCCATTTTATATTTCTTCATCAAGTTACTGTTTTACATTCCACTATCACAAGGAATAAATTATTTTACCACAATCATTCGTATCCATTTCATTCGGTATTCATCCAGACTAGTGCAGTGCAACCGAGCAGTACAGTACACATCTAAACTTACTGGTATAAGCCCTCCTATAATTAATCACTGCTGACGGCTTCGACAGGGGTCAAAGTTCAGCTCAGGCTCGAGTTTAAAGCCCGAAGCGAACAGAAGAAAAACAATGTGTCAGTCTTCCATTTGCCATAGACCAAGATTGTTAGAGACGAATGAGAAAGGCTGAGAGGGACTTTGAGACAAATGCACAGAGAAAACAAAAGTCGTGGTCGGTGAAAAGCTGCAAGCTGATGCTGCCCGAAGGAGTCGTGAGACAAAAGTAGATTCTCAGAAGGAGTGGGGTTTAGGACCCACCTGTTTGTCTCAATCTACTGACGTGCTGCTCATTGAAAGGCCAATTATTTTCAACATCATTCTGCCATGTGAAAGACACGCTTACAAAATCTAATGCATTTCTGTTGTCTGGAGGAAAGGTTCTTAAGGCGTTCCTCTAATAATTACGTATCCCTTCGGCATAATGTTTAGTAAGGTTTGCGCGTGGACCCTCTTGAGCAGAAAAGTCATGACCATTCATGCCGAGGGTCCGGAAAAGCTATTGTAAGTGGAGAGGGAGAGCGTCAATAAAATATTAATTATAGAGCTCCTTAATTCTTTCTTTCTGCTCTGCCCTAATGTTCCCTTGAGTAACCTCTGCTCTGGTCATGGTCCTTCATAGAGAATGATATTCCCCTTCGCATGTTGGCCTGTTTGAATGCTGCTGGACAAGTGGAGGCAGATGAACTTTGCCCCGGGGCGGCAACTTGAGCTTTTCCTCGCTCCAAACCAATTAAAGTGATTACTTGGATGGGTCCGTGATGTTACACTATGGCGACATGGCGAGTTCAAAGGTGACATCGGGCAGCAGGTCAACCTTAGGCCATGCTTCTTATTGCATGTAGAATATAATCACGGAAATTGGGTTATGAGCGGAATGATGATTAATAACGAAATTCAGTATATACTTATTTATCATCGAGGTCCTGTAAGAGCACCTGCACTAACTCATTTGGCGAGTAGAATTGTAAATGGAACCAGAGGTGAACATGAGATGAAGATTAGTAGACATGGCATGGCGTACTCCTTTGTAGGATCTTTCACGTCGGCCGTCGGCTGCCGCATATTTGAGCAACAACGGGGACTCATCGCCATGGCAACGCCAGAAAATCAGCTACACTTTTTTGTCAAATAGTCTGTTATAGACTCATTAATATTTTAATTGTGGTCCATTTAGAGGGTAAAGTTTAGGCTTTGAAAAAGTTAAAATGCGTGCTTGAATGTGTGACATACGGGGCATCTGGAACTCACGCTCCTGTCGTACGTCGCATCGCATGATCAACATGATTATTGTTACGTAGTTAAAGAAATTTCAAGGCTACTCTCAGCTTTATATTCTGCAGCCGAGCGTTACAAAAAGTTTTGGTATTTCATGAGCTAATGGCTTGTTGTCTGATCACGCATGGACATTTCTGTAAAATATTTCCTGCAATCGGACACAATGAGCTCTAAAGGGTGTTAAACTTGGCTTCAATGACTGAAGCGTGAAAACCTACAAGCCCAATTTGCATTTGCAATCTCGCACTAGAATTTGCTTTGTTGCAGAGAAAGAAATAATTTTCTATATTGGTGAAATGCCCTTGAAACGAATAAAGTCAATCCCTCCCTGCCTTGTACACGAAATAAATCTACTGCTTCTCCGATTCAGTACTTGCTCCGTGTTATAATCAGACCAGATTTTCGAGCTCGATCCACTTCTGCTGTCTTTACAAATGACTTACACCAGACTTCGGGAACCTGTAGCATCCACAGGGTAACCGAATATGGGATGCATATGTCCAGCGAAAGACAAACATGAACATGGGAGTCTACCCAGCCATCCTAGGCCCGTACATTATAAATCCTTCACTGTAATTCATCTCGTATACTCGGACATGCCCACAAAGTCTAGATGAAGCAAAAATGTCATCAGTAAACAACTTAAAAATTCACTCGTGGCTAGAAAATAATGAGCATTCCGATACCATTAGCCCAAAGCTAGAGCTGCATAGCAAATTGCAATGTGAACAATTTCTCTATCGGGGTACTGTAACCAACTCAATGTCAAGGGGTAGCTTAGTAACATATTCTTATGAGTGACTTACCCAGCACTAATACTGCATGGACATGTAATCTGTGCATAGTTTGTAGCAAAATAAGTTGCACGATGGCTGGAAAATCATGGAAGACCGGGAGATTGCATCCGTGGAAATGTTCCCGGCAACATTTCTACAGAAGAAACTCGTCGTTTTCCATGATTATCCAGCAATCGTGCAACTCATTTTGCTAGTGATGGCAACCGTACTGGGAGAAAGCAAGGCCCTACTTTCCTTGGAGAACGGCGAGCCATTCGCACGTCGGAGGCAAACAATGATAGAGACAGAAAATGTTTGTTCCCCATGATTTCCCAGAGAAGTTCACTTGTCTAACATCAATAAATCGCACGAGGTTACGTGCTCGCGGACAGCATTGACTGGAAATTTCATTATCTTCTGGAACATTTAAACGATTCGTTTGAGATAAAGTGCACTTGATATAAATACAGAGCAATGAATGTACTAAAGCTAAGGTCAGCTTGAAATGACTTGTTTCATGTGAAAAGTTTATTAGACTGCAGAAACAAAACAATGGGGGTATGGATCTGTTGAAGAGATCAATTCAGCGACTGGTCTGTTTACCCCATCGTGATCCTCGATACTACCTGAGCCTTGACTAGCACATCCACCAGCCGCCGCTTCATGTTCCAAAATCGGCTATCAAACACGACAGTAAATGTCTCAAATTACTCTGCATTCAATCAACTATTTCACGCAGCGGACCTTTCTCTCAATGGTCCTCATGAATGTCACCCAAATATACCCGATCAACTGACTGCTGTAATATGTGCGGATCCCGTTTTGTCGACCTTCTATTTCTTATCGTACGAACCACAAACCAAATAAACTACTATTAATTTCAGCTGCTGTGCTGTTACCTGTGTTGGGGCCCTGAGAATAGTACTAGTTTCGGTTAAAACATTTCGTTTATCGTATCATTTTAGAATGAATATGAGAATGAAACGTCAGGGGGTGAAAGCGTCGTTGACTCACCGTTACGTCCCACTAACATAGTAATAACAGAATTTGCAGACAGAAATACAGTATTTTTTAATTTAAGGCTGTCACATAACATACATGCTCATGACTCCATATCCATACACGTTACTATTTGTAATTATTGTAATAAAGTGATTTCTCCACAGGCAATATTTTCAATCATTTTGTGAGCAAGAGGAATGATTATAAGTATACGCAATGAACCATAACTGCCTTGTGCAAAATTCGTTGGGGGTAGAATGAACATGCCTCAATTGTGTTGATATAGTTTTTTAAATTTGTCACGTAATCAGGAACTTATGGGCCCACCTCTAACTTGTAATTCTGCAGCAGTGCAGCTAATAAAAAGTTTTGGTATTTCTTGAACTAATGGCTCATTGTCTAATAACTCGTGCGGTTTTCTTAAAAATCTGTGCTAATATGAGACAGAATGAAAAAATAACACTACAAGTTCATCAAACTCACCAATTACAATAGCTGAAGCTGAAAAATCTAGAAGCTCAATTTGCATACGCAGAGCACTCTTGTACCGGAAAAACTTCTTTGACGTGATACGAATCAATTACTAAATGACATACCCTTGAAATGAGCACTTTCATATCGCTCCCTCCTGTCTTCACGCAATAAATCTTCTGGTTCTCAGGCTACATTCGCTACATTATGATTGCTAATACAGTATTAACATCCAGTTGATCGGTGCTGGTCAAAATCAACGGCTTAACCATAAGATCGATGGCAGTAAGTGTGATCTTTGACCTTTCTCTGTCAATTCACCTATTTACCTATATGTAGTCCTGTCTTTTTTATGAGCTCGATATTATTTTCTATGACTGTGTGAATGCTCAAAAACGATGAGAGCTTGCATGCAGTTAAAGGTCAGCATAAAATGTGTTGTTGAATTCACAAAACATTAATGAACACTACCATAAGATGGGTTGGA